>LOJH01039928.1:175-13029 GCA_001685095.1 Ellobius talpinus | reverse complement strand
CACACACACACACACACACACACACACACACACACACACACACACACCACGTTGAACTGGTAAAGGAAAGACCAGAAAGAAAAAAAATATCTTAATCACTCAGGGTAATTCCACACTCAGACTGTTGGCGTCTTGAAGGTCCCATTTTAGTTTAATAAAACTAAACCTAAACCTGCTGGGGATGTAGTTAAGTAGTAAGAGCATTTAGAGCATACTGGTTCTGGATGTAGTTAAGTGGTAATACTGGTTCTGGATTCATTCCCGACTATTCCCCCTTAAGCAGTAAAATAAAATACAATCCTACACCCTGAACCCAGGCATAGTAGCAACTGACCATAACCCCAGCTCTTAAAAAGCTGAGGCAGGAGAATGAAAAAGTTCAAAGCCAAGCTGGGCATGGTGGTACGTGCCTGTGGTCCTAGGACTAGGAAGGTAGAGAGCTAGATTATCTTGAGTTCAAGGCCAGCCTGGGCTACGTGAACTCTACCTCAATAAATACATTAATTAGTAATTAGCAAAGAAAAAGTTCAAGTTTAACAGAGTACATAACAAGCCCTTGTCTTAAAATATAAGACCAAAAAAATCATTCATTGGAAAAGAGCTAAATAAAGATTACTGTACAAAATAATGACCCATTAGTTTTAAAAAAAATCAATGTTTTAAAAAAAAAACAAGCAAAGGAAATGTTGAATGAATTTCAATTTAAAAAGTCATGTCTTAAAAGGCACCAAAATTCATTAAAAAAACAACAAGCAATGAAGCCCTATTTCTGTGGACCTTATAATACGGGGACCAAATTTATAATTTTCTGCAGAGGGCACGGCATGGTCATGGCTCTGCAAACAACCTGCACTGACAGGGCAACCTAATGTCCATCTGTTTATTCCAGACTTCCTGGAGTTCTCACTACTTCCCATCTGTGTATCTGGAGGAAATTACTTTCTACTCTGTAAGAGCTTAATTTAGAATGGTTTTGGATCCTTCAAAGTTTGGACGAAAGGTACTATGCAAACAGACGGTAAATCTGAAAAACGTAATGCTATTTGATCAACAGAACTATTAACTGTGACTAACTCTGTCTGAGACGGCAGCTAGCTTTAGTAAGACGTCTATTTTACGGTGTGCAGTGAACGCCGAAGCCAGCGTTCACTCTGAACTCTGTGTGCATCTGCAGAGATCCAGGAGTGTGCTTCTGATCACAGTACCTAGCAGGAGCCAGAGGACCCTCCTAGGAGCCACATCTCATTTCCTGAAATAAATTCACCACAGCAAGGCTGAATCTGGTCCTGTTGCCTGACAACCAAAACTGCCATAAACTGGGTGTGCCAGCGCTTATGAACCCAGCTAACAGGGAGCTGAGGTGGTAGAACTGCCATGGGTTCAAGGCCACCCTGGTTACAATAACGAGTCTCAGTCTAGCCTGAGCTACGATTTAAGATGCTGTCTCAAAAAAAGAAGGGGTGAAAAAAACAAACAAAAAAATGGAGGCTGATGAGATAGCTCTGCAGTTAAGAGCAGGAAAATCAAGGCCATCCTCAGCTACAAACCAGAATGTGAGGATAGCCTGGGCTACAAGTGACCATCTCTCCCCCTCTGAAGGGCAGGGGGGAAGGGATGACACTCGACTTTACAGATATTTTACTTAATATTGTTGCAGAAACATTTCCCTTCTTTTTTAATATGGTCTTTCTATGTAGCCCAAGCTGGCCTCAAACTGGTGAGCCCCTCCCTCAGCCCCCAAGGGCTAATTATAGGTGTGCACCCCAACACCTGGCTTCGTTTTGTTATAATACCTTTAAGATGTTTGACACTTTTCGGGAAGACATGTCTGACTGATAACTCACACAGAACCATGAAAAGAAGAGACCACTGTGGGAGAATACAAAGCTCAAAAAAATAAATGTTGTTTCCCTAATGTTTCTAAGATTGCTTCTCCAGTCCATAGCATTGGAGCTTGTGAAATCGGGCCCAACTGTGGGGTTCCTTCACGACAGCTCTCCCAGGGTGAAGGTTAAGGTCCTTGTGCTTCATGGCGACAGGAGCCCTGCACCTGCTGCATGTCTTCACTGCGACAGGAGCCCTGTGCCAGCTGCATCTCTTCATGGCACAGGAGCCCTGCATCCCTGCATTTCTTCACAGCAACAGGAGCCCTGCGCCTGCTGCATTTCTTCACAGCAACAGGAGCCCTGCACCCGCTGCATGTCTCCATGGCACAGGAGCCCTGCACCCCTGCATTTCTTCATGGCGACAGGAGCCCTGCACCCCTGCATTTCTTCATGGCGACAGGAGCCTTGCAACCGCTGCATTTCTTCACCACGACAGGAGCCCTGCACTCGCTGCATTTCTTCATGGCACAGGAGCCCTGCACCCCTGCATTTCTTCATGACGACAGGAGCCCTGCACCTGCTGCATTTCTTCATGGCGACAGGAGCCCTGCGCCCACTGCATGTCTTCACGGCGACAGGAGCCCTGCACCCGCTGCATGTCTTCATGGCGAGAGGAGCCCTGCACCCCTGCATGTCTTCACGGTGACAGGAGCCCTGCACCCCTGCATTTCTTCATGGCGACAGGAGCCCTGCACCTGCTGCATCTCTTCATGGCGACAGGAGCCCTGCACCCGCTGCATTTCTTCATGACCACAGGAGCCCTGTGCCCGCTGCATTTCTTCTGCTAACAGCCCCAGTCTTCCTGCACTGCATTAACCAATTCTGACAAAGACGCTGTATGAACAGGACTCACGTGGAGTCAGATCCACAGATCTCCATGAAAGAGACAACCTACGCTCTAGTGGTTCAAGCTTTTAAATCCTAGGAGCCAAAGGCCACAGTTGGACTCACTTTGGAGCACGCCTGTCTGCGAACTGTTGTCTCCCTCACAGTTAAGAGGACTTTTAGAGCAAGGCTTGGTTCTTACCAAAGGGAAGCCACTTTTAGATCCCACTGGACCCTCACCTTCCTGTGATGGAGAAAATGAGCTGTATATAAAGATGCTGTTTTAATATCAGGACCTGGGAGTGCCCTATAAAGAGTATGGCCTAGTGTCCTAATCACTGCTAAAGGGAGCTACAAGCCACACGTGTTAGTACAACCTATGATCCCATAGCTTGGGAGGCTAAGGCAGGAGGATTGCCCTGAGTTTGAGATTGGCTTATGTAATAATGCCAGGCCCTGTCTTCTTTGAAAATAAAAGCTAGGAACCATCTGTGTTCCCGTGATATCAGAACCAAAGATCCAAAGTCCAAAGCTCTGAAAGTCTCTCTCACAGCAGAAGTCCACCCTGACCTCGATCCAGTCAATTGTAAAATCCGGCCTGAACCAATGAGGAATTTGTCATTTTGTCCTTCTAGGGCAAATATTGCCCTGCCCCTCTTGCTGCAGAAATATCAGTAAGATGAAGCTGACACAGACCTCAAGAGAGTTGTTACATGATACAGTGTATACACCTGTTCAGAAGGGGAAATGTCAGCTCCAAAACATGCTAACAGTTCCAAGAAAGGAACTTGGAACCTATATATATATATATATATATATTTTAAAAATCACTATAATTTTTGGTATGTCCCCCAACTATTAACTTCTTATAGACTTCATTCTGCTTCTTCCGTGTCCTTGGTTTTCATTTGGGGTGGGAAACATGGGTAGATGAAGTCTTACATGTTGCCCTGGCCGGCCTCAAACTCTTAGGCTGAAGTGATCCTGGCAGCCAAGGGTCCACTGTACTCTTAGGTCTTTCTACCACGATAGCTTTCTATAGAGAAGACAGCATCCTCAAGAATCAGGACGCTAACTTATGTCCCTCTCCCTCCCGGCTTCCGTCTCCCCATCATCTTCTCCCCCATCCCCTTCTCTACCCCACCTGTTTTTTGGGGACAGTCTCACGATGTAGCCCAGGCTATCCTCACATCTGAACTGAGTACAGAATGCGCCAATCTCATGCTGCTTCTTTTCCCACGTTGGTTTAAAATGGGTCTGAGGGACCAGGAATCTAATTCGGAAGCAGAACACTTACTTGCCTAACAAGTCTGAGGCCAAGGGTTTGATCCCAAGCCCTGCAAACAGCGTTTTGATTAAAATAATAGCAATGGCTGGGCGGTGGTGGCACAGGCCTTTAATCCCAGCACTCAGGAGGCAGAGTTCAAGGTCAATCTGGTCTACAGAGTGAGTTCCAGGACAGCCGAGGCTGTTACACTGCAAAACTCCATCTTGAAAAAAGAAAACAAACTATGTATTAAATAGCAGGAATTAAAGTTACAAAAGTAATGACAATTAGTGATCAAAACCGAACAGGATCGGCGAGGCGGCTCAGTGAGTAAACTTGCCAGCCAACCCGATAACCTGAGTTCAGTCCCTGGGACCCGCGTGGTGAAAGGAGAGCCGGCCCCCAAGAATTGTCCTCTGACCTCCATGTGCTCATCATGACAGGAACGCACCCACACACATCTAAATAAGTAACATCCGTAACTTTACACATTAAGATAGGAAGGTAGACTGTGTTGCGAACATTATTTTCAGGTGTGTTACTTTTGTTTACGTTGCATTTGTTTAACTCTGTGAAGCTGTGATACTTTGTCTAGAACACCTGATGGTCTAATAAAGAGCTGAGCAGCCAATGGAGAAGCAGGAGGGGCTGGCAGGTAGAGAGAATAAATAGAAGGAGAAAACTGGGAGAAAAGGTTTAGAGAAGTAGGCCAAGGAGGAGGAGGGTACCGGGGGCCAGCCATCCAGCTACACAACAATCCACGGATTTACAGAAGTAAGAGAAAGAAAAGGCCAAGAGGCAAAAGGCAGAGGGGATAATAAAAATTAAGAAAAGCAGGCAAGAAACAAGCCAAGCTCAGACCAGACATTTATAACTAAGAATAAGCCTCCATGTGTAATGCCTTTGGGAGCTGGGTGGCGGGGCCCCCAAAAGAGTCCAAAGAGCTTAACATCATACTACTATGGAACTGGGCATGGTGACACACTCCTTTAATCCCAGCAACAGAAAAGGCAGAGGTGGGCAGATCAAAAGTTAAAACCAGCCTCAGCTATAGCCAAGTTCAGGCTGCCCTGGGCTCCACCGGACTCCTGGCCTTGTTTCCAAAAAATTAAAACCAGAAACAGGAAAGCAATAAAACAAAGGAGCAAAGTGTATCATAAACTCTGAAAGGAATTTACAGATTACCTAGCGACACTAGTAACTTGAACACAAAATTACTAGATTTTCAAGTAGCCATCCACAATTTCTTTTTGGTCTACACAGGTGGGTGGAGTTAAGAGACACAACTATAGCCCAGGTTGCTTTGAACTCTACAATCCTCCTGCCTCAACCTTGTAAATTCCGAGATTACACGTATGAGCCACTAAACCTAGCTAGTGTTTTCCTTTGAAGTCTGAGTTGGTTGCAGTTTGTTATAATGTAATAAACCAGAGTTCACACTGAGGATACAGTAACTAGTGATCTAAGAGAGTCTGGTAAACAACCCGGGTAAAATCCTGTAGTCCTGGTCACTGTGTTTACATGTGGATCAAGGTATGCGTGGACTCCAACATCTACAAATATCCCAGACGCCAACAACCGCTTCTTGCTGCTGACACCTTTAGCGGGCATGCAGGGCTGAGGACGGCAGACCCACAAGGACTGACACACTAATCAGCTGGAAACCTGTCATGGCCACTTCAAATTCTAACCTCCCTCCCCAAAAACACTCTCTAAAATAGCTTAAAAAGCTACTTACTACTTACAATTCTGCGCTAGCGGGAAACTGCCCTTACTCCATCTTCACTCATTTAAAGCTTCTAGAAGTCAGAAAGCATGAACTTTTTATGCCTTGTGTCCACTAACCACTGCAAACAAGCTGACATGCAAGGCACAGCCCTTGATCTGAAGTTGCAGGTGGCAGTCCCAATACTCAGTTTATAGTCTTTCTTCCCTTTTTACTTTTGCTAGCTTTTAAAACATTATTTATTTGTTTAGTGTGTGGAGGTCAGAGGACAAATTCTGGAAACCAGTCTCCTTTCACCATGTGGGTCAAGGGGACTGAATGAATGTGGTCTGGCTTGGTACCTCTACCCTCTGAGCGTCTCCCTACAGGCACCCCTTCTTTCAATGGCTTGCAGCTTCAACCCAGACATACCAAACTCACTTCTGACTGTCAGAATCCTCTAAAAGTAAAGGTGTGTGGCCATGGCACCAGAAATGCCCAGGAATGCTCACTTAGGTTCTTTCTGTATCTACTGCACAGCTTGAAAACTCGGGTTTTCCAAAATTAGTAAAATTCCCAGAAAATACTTTATAATACTGCCATAGCAATAAGAGGCATAAGTTGTTGCACTGTCTTGGAATTTGACATTTAATTATCTCAGGATAATGCATTTATTTAACGAATGTAACCAATTCAAAATAAGGTGCTCATGACCTCATAAAATTTTGGTAGCTTCATAAGTCAGGCTATATCCAAATGCCTTCCAGAGAACTGTGGATAATTTTGCTCCCAGCACTTTAAGCGTTCAAGATGGGTTTGTGTTCGACTCTCCTGAGAGTCCCTAGCATTCTGACTCCGCTGCAGATTCCAAGCAGGGCTCACACCTCATTTCCTGACAGAGAAGAGCACATCCCAAATACAGGTCTGTTTCCTCTCCACTGCCCTGGCACATTCCTGTCTTCTTGCAGGGAGACAGCACTGCTTCAGACTCCACCACTCCTGAAGCCACAAGTAAAATAAAGTCTACGGGGAAAGTGCCCTGGCGGTAAATTAAACTGTAAAGTGCAGTTTCACAAACCATATTAGCCATACATAAAAATAAATATCAAACCTATGTCCTCACCACCTGGTTTTTAACAGACAATAACGTATTTCAAATTTGCTTCGCTCCACAGCCCAGGGTGGCCCTGAACGTGCAACCTGTCTCCCAGGTGTATGCCGCTGCCCAGTTAGCTCCACAGGAGAGTGACAGGTGGAGCTGCAGGCAGCTGCCCACCATCTCTAAAAGCACAGCTCACTGTTCACTCTTCCCCTTTCTGTGCTCTCATTAGCCGCATGCAGCTCAGTCAACAATGCTATGTAAACACATCCTACTGGGCGTAAACGCCCTTTGGCACGTGCTTCTTTCACTAGACATACGTGAGCATGGACCTAGTTAATCCCTTTTATCACAGGATAAGAACATCCAACTGCAGGAATAAACTAGTTTATCTATTTTCCTAGGATGTGCTGCTGGACTGTCTTACTTCAGTACTGTTTTAAAGAGCTCTACCATGATTCCTGTTACACGTTTGTTCAGAAAGCTGCCCCAGATTTAAGTAAAGAAATTGGCTAAGGGGGGGAGGTGCTGGAGAGATGGCTCAGTGGTTAAGAGCACTGCCTGCTCTTCCAAAGGTCCTGAGTTCAATTCCCAGCAACCACTTGGTGGCTCACAACCATCAGTAATGAGGTCTGGTGCCCTCTTCTGGCCTGCAAGCATATATGCAGGCAGAATACTGTATACATAAATAAATAGATCTTAAAAAAAGAAAGAAAAAGAAATTGGCTCAGTAATACTTAGATGGTGGAAGAAAAAACAGTGCTGAGTAAACATTCCAGAGACCCTCACTCCATCAACATCTTAACCCAGGGGTCACGTGAGCAAGGAAAAAATTAAAGATGAGTCTGTCAATTTGTGGATTTAAAGAGACTAAAGCTAACCTTCCGTCTGGGTATAACTCACTGGCGGCAAAATGAACTGCCAAAAGTCCCATCTTTTACTTTTAAGGTTGAAAAAAAACCTGTATCTTCTTCAAACTTAAAAGAATTGCATAACTGCTCAAGAAAGTTCTCAACAGCTCAATGATTTATTTTTTTTTAGTCACGCATGGTGCTGCGTGCTTGCAGTCCTAGCATACAGAGGGCTGAGGCAAGATCGTGAGTCTGGGGCAGCCTGGACTACATATCCAAAACCAAACAAGATCAAACTAAAGGCGTAAGCTAAACACACCACCACCATCACACACCCAGATGAACTGGGGTCCAGACGGTGGGTGAGTGCAACACCAAGAAGAAAAACCTCACACTTTGTGGCTGGCTTGTTTGTATGTTGCTGGTTACCATGATTTCCTTAAGGACTGACATTAAAAGCTGCCATTTTTTAATTACTAAAAAGAAAATGAATTGTTTGGTAATTAATGGGAAAGAGTTAGAAGTAAAAAAAAATAAAAATAAAAATAGGCCTTCTAAAAAAAGAAATGCCAGGCCGGGGAGACTGTTCCACAGGCAAAGCGCCTGCTGCACAAGCAGGAGCCCCAGTCCAGGTCCCCAACATCCACATAAATCCAGGTCAGCAGCCTGTGTGTAGAACCCGGCTCTGGGGAGGAGCGGCGAGAGACAGCAGGCCAAGGAGACAGGAGGATCCCTGGAGCGTACTGGTAGCCAGTCTAGCTGGAACAGTGAGCTCTAGAGTCAAGGAATGACCCTGTTGCGTACATAAATGAACAAAGTGTGGAGGGATAGCAGAAGACAGGTGTTGGCCTTTAGCTTCCATAACTGTGTACACGTGTAAACATGCGCGCACGCACGCACACGCATATCCAAGCTAGGTGTGGTGCATATATGTACATGTTGGGAGGTGGAGGCTGGATGATCAAGACTTCAAAACTATGGGGCTATAAAGGCGAATGAATGAGAAAAAGTGAGGGGGAGGGATGGAGGAAGGGAGAGAGGGAGGGAGGGAGGAAGATCCTCCTACCAAGAAAAAAAATCTGTCTTTAATACAATTGGAATGTGATAAACATTATTCTGCAAAAGTTCTAAATGGAGCCACGGTCTGGAAGTTACTGAGGCGCTCACAACCCTCCTCCCAGCAACTGCAACAGAGTTCAGAGGCCATCAGAGCAGGCCTCCCCATGCCCTCTCAGCTATCAGCACCTACCTTCCTCCCTTAACTCACCCTGGCCAAGTCTCATATTAACAGAGTTAAATTTGGGGATTAGGTAGAGCAGTCTGCGAATGTTTTATGTTTATGCAGCTTGATGTCTAAAGGGATGACTGAAAATTGGTCCTCCAGTCTCCAAGACCTCATGAGTCCCTGAGACCATCCATCCTTGGCCCAGCAGGATTTACAATCCTGTCCACTACAAAGAAATGCTAGAGCCAGGCGGTGGTGGCGCAGGCCTTTAATCCCAGCACTCAGGAGGCAGAGGCAGGCAGATCTCTGTGAGTTCAAGGCCAGCCTGGTCTGCATATTGAGTTCCAGGACAGGCTCCAAAGCTACAGAGAAACCCTGCCTCAAAAACAACAACAACGAAGGGCTAGAAAACGGGAACTTCACGGTGAGAAAGCTGCTCAGTCAGCAGAGTGCTTGCCTAGCATGGTGGAAGGAGAGAAACTCTGGCAGGTTGTCCCCGAGCTCAACTTGCTGGCAAACACAGCACACAGCCTAAATAAATACAATTCTGAAAATGTTTAAAGCATGTGTCTACATAGCCTTGTGCCTGTAGAAAGGATTGTTTTGACCTTTATATATTACTAAACTACTAACCTACACAATGGCCCATAAACCACTTTGTGATCTCATTTACCAAAGAAAAGTAAGTATATGAAAATATAGAAATGTATATACTTAACTAAAAATCTTTTTTTTTTCTTTTGGATGTAGGACAGGGAAGTGGAGGTGGTCTTTTATAGCCCCAGGCTAGTCTAAAAGGGATGTGTAGCCAAGGATAACATTGAATTCCTGACCCTCCTGATTCTATGCTGAGATTACAGGCACACCTAAGTTAATATTTTAAACCCTTTGAATACTGTAACTTCAAAAGTCAACATCATATACATATGTTTATATACATTTTATATAGAGAGTGGAAGAGAGGAAGAGGGAGAGGGAGGGGGGAGAGAGCGAGAGAGAGGGGGAGGGAGGGAGAGGAAGAGAGAGGGTGTTAAGACACTTAAACACACCCCTCTTAGGAAGCCTTTGTTTTGTTTTGTTTTCCCTTTGGCATGGGGATCTTACCCTGCAGCTCAACTCAGGCCATGCTGCCCTAGAGCTACATCACCCGGGCTGTTCTCCCACTTGAAATCTCCGACTCAGTCTCTGGAGTCGGCAAACAAGCATCGCTGTGTGCCCAGCTGAGAAGCCATTTTCTTCCTTTCTTCCTTCCTTTCTTCCTTCCTTCCTCCCTCCCTCCCTCTCTCTCTGTCTCTCTCTCTCTCTTGTTTTTTTGTGACAGGGTCTCACCATGTAGCTCTGGCTGTCCTGCAACTCACCATGCAGACCAGGATGGCCTCAAACTCACTAAGGTGTCTTTCATCACCTATGCCTGATTCTTTAGCACTCAGAAGGCAGAGGCAGGCGAATCTGTGAGTTTGAGGCCAGTGTGGTCTATAGAGTGAGTTCAAGACAGCCAGGGCTACACAGAGAAACCCTGTCTCAAAAAAAAACCAAACAAATCTTTTCTTGGGCAGGGTGTGGTGGTTCCTGCTTGCGATCCAGTCCTGAGAAACTGGGGCCAGCCTGGTCTACAGAGTGAGTTCCAGGTTAGCCTAGGTAACGGTCAGGTTTTGTGATGGTGCCAGCCCTGGGCAGGTCCGAGGAGGTACAAGGAAGGCAGCTTTGGGTATGCCTGGCCCCATGGCTCCCACCTCTGGAGTGCTACGGTCACAGGTCCTCACCTATCCACGCCACATCATCCCCTCTAGGGATGTCACCAGCACACGGCTCCTGATGCAGCCCTGCCCAACTTCCCTCAAGCAATGGGGTGATATGAGCCACATAAACCCTCTTCTCCCCAAACCGTGCTGCTTATCAGAGCAAGGGAAGCAAAGCAGGAGAGACCCTGTCACAAAGCAAACCGTCCTTCTCTCAAGGACCACCTCTGCTCCACTGGAAGAAAGAAGAGTTATGGAGAGTTCTTATAAGCTGGTGCGTTCTTCAGAAATACTCTAAGAAGGAGTGATGGACAGATGGAGGCCTGTGATCCCAGCACTCCAGAAATGGGGTCAACCCCACGATTTATGTATCCTTGCCTAGGATACATAAGGCTAACCCCCCCTCCCAAAAGACTCAGGATCAGTTACTGTTATTTTAAACTCATCTAATCACATAAAAACTAAAATCAGAACTCCAGCAATATCTCACCATACCCTTTACCCTGACAGTCCAACTGCCCAAGGTAGGGGTATGTGTGGTCGCAGACTAAAGCAGGAGAATCAAGAACTCTAGACCAGCCTAAACTACAAATCAAGACCCTGTCTCAAAAACAAATACATGTGGTTTGTGAATACCTATTCAAGTTTTTTTCCCAAATTACCTTGGGTTTATTTTCCAATTTAACACCAAATTACCTGTTGAACACTACTATAGGTAATATTTTCAAATTTTCAAGAAACTTATTATATTTATTAATTATTTTTCATGAGGACAACTCAAGGCTGTCAGCTCAGTCCTTTTATCACTGGGTTTCAGGAATTAACTAAAGCCATCAGGTTTGATGACAAGTACCTTTACCCACTGAGTCATCTCACTGGACCATGTTTGCAAATTTTAAGATTATAAAACAGCTTTGAATTTTCTTATTTAACCATGAACTCTAAATCTACCCATACTAGTCATAAATTAGGAAGTAACAAGTATTGACTAGGTATAGATTATATCAGCATATTTTCCATATTAAAATACCTTTATGAAATGCCAAAGTTACTGGAGGACAACTTGAAATCATTTTTTTCTCTAAATAAAAATCATAAAATTATTTCTTAAAATGAAGAATAGTTGTTCTATCAGAGACAGTCAATAGAGAAGCCTATGTCCTCTTTAGGGTCTATTATCTATTGGTGACTCTAGAGAGAGAAGCTTGTGCCCATCCTTAGATGTCTCTCGCCCACTCTTTTAATGCCTGTGCTTAAATCTGTTATACCCTTCTCTTAATAAACTCCAATTTTGTTCCTTTCAAAATATTATTGCTCCTATCTCTTAGAAAACAAAAGGTCATTATGTAGCCTGACTCATGATGTACTAGAAGAAATGAGTAACTATACAGTTAATATATATTGGTCATTACCCATGGCCCAGGAACAGCAATAAATGATGCATGAGCCATACATGTAAAAGTACTAATACCAAGAAAGTCTAGGGTGGAGATAAGAAAACTGAGGCGAAGAGGTTCAAAGACAGATGTGTTCAAGATATTCCAAAGCCTAGGACTCTTAACTACTGTGCATCTATTACCAAGGTTAAAATATTAATTTCACTCTCTGTATGGCAGTGACCACCTATAATCCCAATACTCAGAGTGCTGAGGCAGGAGGGGAGCCACAAGTTCTAGGCCAGACTGAGCTACACAGCGAATCGCTGAATCAAAAATATGAAATAAAGAGCAAAATTTTCACTGATCTCAATTACCTAACACATGTAAATGATAAACAAACAAAAACAAAAAAGTACGGCCTACGGCTTTGCTGCATTTCTGTGCCTACTGAGAAAAATCTTACATCACACAGCTTACCCTTGACAACGGTTCGAAGTGTAAGAGCAATAGACGAACCACCTGAATTTGGGTACAGCAGTTAGTCCCCGCTTCCTTCCTAAACCAAAATGAAAGCGCTTCCTTGGCCACCCCAATTCAAACAGTGTGTTTTTCCTCTCTGGTCACCACAGAAGTCCTATATAGCAGCTTGCTTGCTTCTACAGATCCATACCTGCCTGTCTGCAAAACAGCCCTGTTGCCTGGAGGACCAACATCAGTGTGAGGACCATTTCCTCCAGATCACCCTGTGTTCTTTCCTGCCTTCAGGATGCTTATTCTCTCCTCTGGAGAATCATTTGATAGGATTTAGCCAAACTACCTAAAATTACTATTTTTCTTTTCCACAAACGCTGTTCCGAGCCACCAAAAGCCCCCCCCCC
>LOJH01039926.1:1817-14734 GCA_001685095.1 Ellobius talpinus | reverse complement strand
GGGGGTGGGAGTGGGAATGGGTTGGGGTTGCGGTGGGAGTGGGGCTCGGTCAGTAAGGATTTGCCTTGCAAGCAGGAGACCTCTGTTCAATCCCCAGAACCCATATAAAGGCCCTCTGACTTCCACACATGTACCCACACATATATATCATGCACAAACAAATATAGTAATAATAATACAACTTAATCTTTTAAAAGTCAGGCATGTTAGTCGACTTCTTCCAGCCATCCTAGCCTACCCAACAAGTTCTAGGCCAGTGAGAGACCTTGTCTCAAGAAAGAAACAAAATAACAAACATAACAACAAAACCAAGTTGGATTAAATGATGGGTAATGTTGTCCTTTGAATATTTAAAAAGAAAAACATTTTATTTATTTTTCAGAATTTCATAAATTTGTACTGTATTTACATCATTTCCCCTCTCCTTCCTCCCTCCAACTTCTTCATGTGTTTTGTCCCATGCCCTCCTCAAATGATCTCTTTTTAGATTATTGTTACACACACACACACACACACACACACTCACACACACTTTGCATACATAAGTCCACTTATGTTAAATGCACTTGGCGTTGCTCATCTGTACATGTGTTTAGTGCTGACTGAATGAGACTGGGTGACCTATTGAGGCCTCACCCCTGGAGCAGATGATTCTCCCTCTCAGTAGTCACTAATTACCTATGGTCTTCATCTAGGGGTGGGGCCTTGAGCGATTTCTCCCACCCACACTGGAAGTCAGTTGGTGTCATTATTCTGGTCTTGTTCGAAACTTCATGAGTGCAGCTTCTCTGTCATATGTAGAAGTCACTGTCTTGAGACAGATGTCCTGGCCCTCTGGCTGTTCTAATCCTTCTGACCACCTTCAGCAACGCCTCAACTGAGGTTGGGCACCCCATAGTCAGTTTTCTCTGCATTTTGATCAGTGTGCCTTTCTGCAATGGTCTGTCTACTACATAGAGAAGTTTCTTTAACTAGGGGTAAGGGCTACATTTTCTGACAAACGTTACAAAAAAAAAGAAGCAAACAAACTGAAGAACTAGCTCATTTTCAGATGCTGTATTTTAAGAACTGCTTTGAATAACAGAAAACTTCTGACCAATATAAATGAGACTTTGCATCATAAGATACTGTTGTTTTCTTGTATTCTTCATGGTGCTGAGACTTGAACCTAGGACTCTGCAATAGCTATGCCCTGAGACCTCTACCACTAAGCTACATTTATTGGCCCAAGATACTACTTTATTTCTCCCAATTGTCACCTGAATTAACAGCACGAGCAAGACAAAATAATTATATATAATAAAATAATTATATTCAGTAAGTACCTTCTCAATTATGCCCTTTATATGACTTTTGAAATTTTTCTTTATTTTGTATATATCTATACTTGCTACATAGACAAAATAGATTTCCAAGACTCTCCCTTTACCAGTAAGGTACTTAATGGGGGAATAAAAAGGATGTGAGTTGCCAGAAAAGCTAGTTAAAATGAGCACAATGACACCGGAGTCCAGAGGATAAAATCCTCAGGGCTTTAATCTTTAAAGTTTCTCCTTTGAAAGATTTAGAGAAAAATGCAACAGACAATAGAATCTGTCGATTCCCTCAAAAACATACAAATAAAACAAAAAGTCCAAAGGAAAAGCAGACTGCACCGAGATTTATGCTCAGGCAGGGAGACAGTTGTTCTCAACCCCTTTCTGGTGAACAAAGACTCCTAAAATCTCGGAATGCAGCCGCGATTATCGCTGAGGTGTTGGGACCATTGACAGTGCAGCCCCTTCTGAGCCCCACTGCCTGACGTGTGCTGTTTTCAGCATAGCAGCCAGCCATTTGTTGCCAGGGTACTGCAATACCGGTTTCATAGCAAAGATCGTGAAGTACCCCCCCCCGGGGGGTTAGTGTTTCCCTCTGGGAAGAGCAGTTACCACAAGTAGGTTGTCCCTTTATGCACTCCTTTGCTGGATCCTGCTGCCCCCAAGATTTTCCTCTGATTGTTTCTCCCCCATCCCCCAAGTCTGTGCATGATTTGGCAGCTGAATTGATCTTGTAAGAGAAAGAGATTAACTTGGTGACATTCTGTGAGCTGCACATCCATTCAGAGGATGAGAACGGAACCTAAGTTTTGACAGCTTGAGGTTTTCTTCACAACAGAATGAGGCTGCATCATTTGAGCTGAACAAAGTGTTTCTGTATTTAAAATACAAAAATGCCAAAACCCAGTGATCCTGTGTCTCTTTGCAATGTAATAAGTTATGTTTTTATAGACTAAAGACTGAAAATAATTGGTAAGATCAACAGTTCTTGGTGAAGAATTAGGTCTTAAGAAAGAAGGGGGGCTGTTCCTTATGAAGTAGGGTGAGGGGACTACTAAATGGCAGCGGTTTGTATGTACGTCTTACCAAACTGCTGAGCTAACAAATTCTAAAAGTCACATACAGAATAAATAACAGAGGTGAGCTGAACAGAAGATGTTTATACGCAATAAATAACAGACATGTCAAACTATGTCGGTTCTATGATTGTAGCATAATAATGTGATCATAATTCTTTTTATGAAACAATATGTAAGGTTGTATGTCTAACAGAATATACATTCCACTGAATAAAAATGATCTTGAGGATACTTAGACTTGAGGATAACTTTCAAGGTTAAATTATTAAACTGAGATCAAATTATTAAACTACAGAAATATGAAATATAAAAATTTATGAGTTGTAATAATTGCCTCCAATTAGTCTTCTCTGTTGTGGGGGAGGATTACAACCATTTAAAAACTGAGTCTGAGAAGAACATTTTCCTCCTCATCCTCCTCCTGTTTCTCTTTCCTTTGTTGAAACAGGTTCTCACCCTGTAGCTCAAGCTACCCTTAAACTCATAGCAATTCTCTTGCCTGTCTCCCAAGTGCTGGGATTGCAGGCACTAGCCATTTTTTCATGCTTAGAGACACATATTTTTGAAGCACTCAGAGGCATGGAGCAAAAGGCTATACTATCTAATACAGTAGCCAATACGAAATTTAAATTAAGTGAACTTAAAATTTCAGATCATTAATTGTGTGGACCGTACATATGTGAGGTGCTCAGCTGTCATAGTGACTAGCCGCCGCCATATTGGATAGCGCAGATACAGAACATTCCCATGATCTCAAAGGGAGTTGTTTGGCATGGCTGCTCTAAGGACAAGCCTATTTTTAAAAAAGAAAAGACAGGAAATGTGGGGGAGGGACAATGAAGGGAGGCATGGCTAGCTCTCAGTGTGGACCTAGGCCTCACCACTTCCCACTTTCAGAGTTTGGGAGAGGTTTCACCGTCCAAATTATCAGTCTCCTAAACGTCTATGCATTCTTTCAGCAAACGCCATCAATAAATCTTCTGTCAGCCACACATGGTTGTGCACACTTTTAACCCCAGCACTTGGGAGGCAGAGACAGGCAGATCTCCGGGTTTGGGGTCAGCCTATCTCAGTTTTCCAAGTGCTGGGATTACAGCATTTAGCATTAGCCTGTAATCTATAAACTGAGTTCTAGGAGAGTCAGAGCTACATCATCCAATCTGCTACATGACAGGGCATGACTTTTTAAAGCCATTACCGTGCAAGTTCTAACACACAGTGATCTTGAGAAAGGAATAAAACAAACAAACACTAGTTAAAGCCTGTCTAATAAAGACAAGGATACTTCAGTAGAACTGTTGTGATCCAGCTGCCCTCACTCCCCCTGACTGACAGCGGAACTTCCTTGTGGTCTGTAATTGACAAGGATGTTTGTGTTCTTTCTGGCCGGTGGGTCTACACAGAAACAGTAGAAGTACAAAAGGTTGCTGGGCAAAATAAAGGTTGGTGTTCTTCCACCTGAAAAGAAGCCTCCATGTGTCAATCCCGGCACGCCCCCCCCCAGTCTTGGCTATCCAGGCTGCGCTGGCTGCAGCAGGAACAACTAGAATGGGAGGAGGCACATCTTAAGGGAAATGATATACAATCTGTAATAATTTTACAATAAAATTATTTTAACTTCAGTCAAAACATCGCGTTTATTTTCCTACTACTGCCAGACAAAAGCACTCTCTTTTTTATAGGATTTATTTCTGTTTGTGTGTCTGTGTTTGCAGATAAGCACATGAGGACTTGCACTCCAGGAGGCCAGAAGAAGGTGTGTAATAGCCTGGAGCCGGAGGTACATGTGGCCATCACCCTGACCTGGGTGCAGGAAACACTTAACAGCTGAGCCATCTCTTCAGCCCCAAAAGGACTTTTAGTTTTTTAAAAAAGTAATCAAACCCATTTACACATAAAATTCTGCACTCTAATTGATAATATGTGCACAAACATGGGTGAAAACTTAAAAACAAAGTCTGTACTGTTTTTTGATTTCCAAGACAGGATTTCTCTGTGTAGACCAGGCTGTCCTGAAACTCACAGAGATCTGCCTGCCCCTGCCTCCTAGTGCTGGATTGAAGGTATTTGCCACCATACCCAGCTACCACTTAATTTTTTAAAGGCAGGGCATCTCACTGAATACAGAAGTCATGGATTGGGCTAGGCTGCCTGGCCAGTGAGCAGTCAGCCTGCCTCTAACTCTCTGGCACTGAAGTTGCAAACGTGCACCTCTGGACCCAGCTTTTTACATGGCTGCTATGGACTGGACTCAGGTTTTCACAATTGCAAGGGAAGCATTACTGACTGGGCCGTCTCCCCAGACCCAGAAGTCTGGATGTCCTGATCAATGCTCTAATAAACAGTTCATCTCATTCCTAGAACATTGACTCTTCTGGTGAATTCCCAAATTCAACAGCAAAGAATAAAATCACTGTCTGGCTTTAAGAACAGAGAGAACAATATAACAAAGAAAAGAAGTAGAAATCAACCATATAAACCTGGCAAGAAGCCAAGAAGACAGGTGCAGTAAGAAAAAAAGAAATAAAAACCGTATCTCCTTTGTGAGCAAGAGAATGATAAATAAAGATAAGTGTAATTTCTGGCACTTTTCTCCCTTAATAAAAATAGAGATCTGACCCTTCAAACCCTCTCTGGGAATTAGCACTCTCTCATACATAAATATATTTCTGATTTTCTTGATTAAATTGCCATCATCTGTAAGATACTTATTAATAGCTCTCCCCATTGCTCTTTGTTTAAGCAAGTAAATTCATGTCCTTCCTTCATCTCTCTGTAAAGTAGAAACTTACTCATAGGATTTTTTTCTTTTTACCATGTGATATGTGTGTAACACATACATATATGTATAAATAATTTTGCACATGTAGGGGCATGCATGTAAACTGTGCATGCATGTGGAGGCCTGAGGTTAACATCAGGGAATCATTGTTCCATTTTCCTTATTTATTGAGGCAGGGTCTCCCAATCACAGCCCAAGGTCACAGATGAATATGACTAGTCTCAGTAGCCAGCTGGCTCTAGGAATCCTGGAACTGCAGGTGGGTCATCACACTCACCCCACTTTTCTGTGAGTTTCTGGGGAGCTGAACTTCAGTCTTCACACTTGGGTGGCAAGTGCTTTAGCCATGGAGCCATTCCAAGCACCAGAATTATTTATATTATAATTGGCACTGTATGAATGTTATCTATGCTAGCTATTCATTTTTATCATTTTTTGCTAGTCTCTCTTCCTTAGTAGACATATACTTCCTTGAGAAATATTTCGTCCTCAATGATTTTTTTTGTAGGACATTATTGCAAACCTGTAGACATACAAACTCAGTTGACAAAGAAGGCCCACTGAAGCACAGATAGATCTGAAAGTTAATTTGCTGAGATCCAGGCTATCTCCTTTTACTGCCTGGCAGAGCCAACCTCTCCCTGACACTCAGAATTTTTAATACTGGAATCTTACACTCCATGAAGCAGAGAGAAACTGTACACCTCTTTCTTGCCTAGAAGCCTAAACATAAACACTGCCCACAAACATATTCAAACCACCTACTAAGCATTTCTACTAGAGAAAATCAGAGAGATGGGAGGAGGGGGATGGAGAGCACTACACAAAGACTTCTGGCAAATTCTCCACCTGGAAGTAGTGCAATGAGCACAAAATTCAGGGTCAGTTGGTTCCCCCTGATTCTTACCTTCCCGAGGTTGGTAATTTCTAGAATATGGCTGCTCGGTTTTCCCTGAAGGGATAAAACAGCGTGAAGGCAGGTTGACATGTCCTTATGCACTTCCCTTCTTTCAAAAGAAAGAGGAAGAGAGGGGTGGTGAAAAGAGAATAAGAATGAAAACAAGAATGAGGCAGGCAAGACTCTGGGATTCTGCTTCTATCTGTGTGTGTGTTACTAGGAAAGGGAACCTGGACCCTGGAGACACTTGGGGCACTTATACAGGCCAGCCACCAGTCCCATAACTGTGATGAGCTTACCACCTAAGAGACTATTTCAGCCACATGGCTTGCCAGGGGTGTATTCATTCAAAATCAAAACAGGCATAGCTAATCCACTCTCCCAGCAACCACACAGCAGGCTGCAGTGGCTATGGGTTATTATTCCCTCCAGCCAGGCATAAAAACACTGGCCTAGCATACAAGGGGGTTTATTTAATAGTTACAATTGGAGCCCATGTAACCAAGACCCCCAGGGAATCAAAAGAGAGAATTCTTTACAGTAGGTGGTAGAGACAGTGCCTTCTGGCAGTGGAAACTCCTGATGGGCAACCACCGTATGCCAGGATCCATTAATGAATCTATTTCCAGGGTTAAGCAGCTCTAGTAACCTTGCCTTTCATATGGTTTCTTTCACATGAAGTACCTAAACCTCACCAAAGTGTATTAACATACAAGACAAGTATATTTGTCATGTCCTTCTGAAAGACGTTATGTGACAAGAATATATCTTAGAGGAGAAATGCTTTCCAATTCTCATACATAAACATTGCGTCCTTGCGGGGAATGCCTTCCGTACATGGGGTCACAGGTGGTTTCTGCATGAATATTCTGGATCCTCACTGGAGATGGGTACTCCTTGCTTTCCACAAAATCTGAGCTGGGCACTCTGCTAGGATTACATTCTACAAGATCTTTAAAAATTAATGAAGGAGAACAGCTGAGGTCGACAAAGCAGAGGGCAATTAATAATCATAAATATAAAGCATACTCACTTTTTAGATACGAAGTCATGTATCCTAGTCTGTCCTTGAGCTGACAGTGTAACCAAGCATGACCTCCTGATTCTCCTGTGTCCACATCCTAAGGACTAGGATGTGTGCCACCAAGACTGGTACTCTGTGGTGCTGAGGATCAAACCTAGGGCGTCGTCATGCATGCTAGATAAGTATTCTGACAATTGAGCCATATCCCCAGCTCCACAAATAATTTTTAAAGCCAGTGACTTCTCTTATCTCTTATTGGGAAGAGATAAGAAAAAGGGGGAAAACCATTGTTGAGGAGAGTCAGTTTAAATATAATTTGTTTCTACCTTACATCATTAGATTATCAAAATTTTAAGAAAGATTTTCTGAAAAAAAATAATGTGCGTGTGTTATATGAGTAGGTGTGAAGGAAAGCAAAGGGTGTGTAAACATGTGCACTTGAGTGTGGAAACCAGAGGACCTCAGATGCTGCTGACCTCATTTTTGGAAAGGGTCTCTCGCTTTGTCTAGAACTCACTTAGGCTAGCCCAGCTGGCCATTGAGACCCAGGAATCCTCCTGTCTCTGCTTTCTCAGTGCTAGGTTTATAAATGCACACTACCATACCTGACTCTCTTACAAGGATGATGGGGTTGAACTTAGGTCCTCATGCTTGCACTGCTGCCATCCCAGCCCCAACAATGACACTTCTGGATTCTGTATCCAGTGGAGTTTAGCACCACTGCCCTCCCCAGGGATGTATACAAATGACAAGAGGGAGGCAGGTTGCTTTGAGACAGGCTAGACCGTGTCTCAGAGAAAGATTGTTGGGAGGGAGAGCAGAGAAGAAAGGAGAAAGGAAAGGGACAGGAAATAGGAAATGATGTAAGGGAAATGTGCCAGAATTGAAACAGGGTGTGGTGTGTGCATATGGAGAAAGAGACACTTTGCTCTCTGAAATACTAAACCGCACTGCATAAGCCTTATACTAGTTTTTACTCTTCTTGGGCATTCTAATTCCAACCTTTTTTAATATTCTCAGCTCAGCGGAATGGTGACTTTATAGAAAAATATATTTAATTTTTATTTTAAAGTTTATATAAAGTTGTGTATCTCTATACATTGCCATTTCAACTTTGTAATGTTTTATTCTACTAGTAGTTTCTACTGTTTGCTAAAATGAGTTTCTAGTCTCTCCCAATAAAAATGATTCAAATTCTGCTTTCTCTAGGGAAACAAATGAAAATATTTCACTGACTTTATAGATTACACAAAATAGGGTTTTAAAGTTACTATGTTAGTTTTAAACATTCTCACTTTTATTTATTTTAGTGTGTGTGTGCACACTCATGTGGGCACATGCACACATGTACACACATGTATGTACACACATATACACAAATGCATGCAGGTATGTGAAGAGGTCAGAAGAAGGCACTGTTTCCCCATAGCTGGAGGTGGTGAGTCATACCAACTTGGGTGCTAAGAATCCAAATTTGAACCTCTGAAAGGGGAGCAAGCCAACCTGAAGCACGATTAATAAAAACTCAGAAATTGGGGTTTAGTCTGAAGAGTCAACAAGTAAAGCAGTCTGCCATTGACTCTCACATCAACCTCAGTCCGAAAATGGTGATCCTGCCTCCAGGAAATCTCAGAATGAGACTGAGAATGAGATCTGTCTCCTCCCATTTTATAATCCTCTCTATGGCTGAGATTAAAGGTATGCACCACTGGGATTAAAGGCATATGCCTCCCGGTTTCTATGGCAACTAGTGTGGCTACTGGGATTAAAGGTGTTTGTCACACTGACTGGTCTGTAAGGCTGACCAGTGGGACTGTTTTACTTTCTGATCTTTAGGCAAGTTTTATTTATTAAAATACAAATGAAATGCCCCTACATTAACCCTCCCCAAGCCCCACACTAGCACTTAAAAAAAAACACAAAAAAATCTGAGATGAACCGCTCTTGTAGGCAATATCCTACTATGCAAATGAATGAATGACCTGTATGGGAATTTGGAGTAACTAAATCAGATGATAAATATTTCTGTGTATTTATGTTTACTAGACATTTGCACTTTATAGTTTAGTTTAGGCTTGGGAGGGATTTACACACATTAAAAGATTTTAGTTGGTGTGGTGGCATGTACCTGAAATCTCAGTACTTGGGAGATGGAAACTGAAGAATCAGGAGTTCAAAGTCATCCTCAGCAACATACTGAGTTTCAAGATCTGCTTGGACAACATGAAATCCTATCTCAGATAACTAAATGAAATAAAATCAAAAATAATAGAAAAAGCTTTCATTTGAAAAGCCAGAAAGGAAAGTGCCAAGATTAGAACAGCCCTAGCTCATGCGGTGCCTATATTGCCAATCCGAGGCTTTGTCACTCACTGTAAGGCCAGAGTGCCTTATGAAAGACATGCCATAACAAAGAAGCAATGAATCCTATGCTGTCATGTAAACTCTAATCGCTAACAAACCTATGTACTGAGTGTTTGCTTTCTACAAGAATAAAGTGAGATGGAACATATGTTCATATACATATATATGTATATGTATGTATTTATATTTATGACAAATATGAAAGTACATTCAGGAAGAAGGAACTAGTGGGAAAAGATAGGAAAATAGTTATAGTACATGATATATTTGAAAGAAAATGTCATTATGAAACTCATTAGTTCAAAGAGAAATAAAAGCCCGTGGGTTAATCTAAACTACAAATCTTTACCAAGCACTTTCTAGAGAATCCAAAAAAATCCTAAACACCACTTCTGATTTCTGGCATGTACCAGACGCATGCACAAACATACACATCATACTATGAATGGATGGCTTCCTTACCCTGGGGCACACAGCAACACACCAGGGCAGGCGCTGACCTGCACCTGGAATTATAGCCAGATTAGTGAAATCAATCAAATTCAGATCGACTCTCCAAGTCTCTCCCATTCTACCATTCTCACCCATTCTTGGTTTTGGTTTGTGTTTGTTCTTGAGTTACTTTTTTAATGCAGAGTTTGGCTACATAGACTAAGCCGGCCTCCAATTCACAATTCTGAATTCCGGGATGACATCATGTATCACACTTAGTTAACCCGCCATCACCTGCTCAATTCTTCCCTATGTTTAATTAATCTTTGTGAGGGTGGGGTCTAGAGAAATGGCTCAACAGTTAAGAGTGCACACTGCTCTTTCAGAGGCCAATGTTAAGTTCCTAGCTTCCACACTGGGTAACTCACAACTGCCTATAACTCTAGTTTCAAAGGTCTGACCTGTCTCTGGTCTCCTCATGTATCTGCAATCATGCAGTACATGGACATATATATAATCAGGTGCTCAAACATACACCTAAATCAAAGTGAATAAATAAGAATCAAGCCTGGTTTTTGTTATTGGTGGTGATTTTTTGTTTCTTGGTTTTATGTTTTCACATCTAAAGATAGGTGTGTGTGTGTGCGTGTGTGTGTGCGTGCATGAGCACGTGCGCACACTGCAGGTTCATATCAGCTGACATTCTTAGTTGTTAGGTTGCTAACCCTTCAGTTTCGTTGTTGTTGTTGTTTTATTTACTTTATTATTATTTTTTTTACATCCTGAAGTCCCTCCTTCCTCCTTCCTCCATCTCTCTCCACTCTGCCTTCATTTCTCTTCAGAAAATGGCAGGCCTCCCATGGATATGAACCAACATGGTATATCAAGTTGCAATGAGACTAGGCACTGTTTTTTGTTTGGTTGGTTTTTTGCAGTCAGAGTCTCTCTGAACCTGGACTTGGTGATTTGGCTACACTGGCTGGCCAGCAAGTCCCAAGAATCCTCCTGTTTCTGCATCCCTCCCATGCTGGGATCACAAGCACCTTCTACAGTGCTTGATTTTTCACGGGTTCTGGCTATTGAACTCATATCCTCAAGCTTGGACCCCAAGTCCTTTCCTCATGGAGCCATCTTCCCAGCCCCGTGTTGAGATTTAAAAGTCGTATATCATAGGCAGTCTCTATAAAGAACAGTATCTATTATTCAGGAAGTACTTTGCTAACGCTGTCTTAAGTACCTTTTGTGCACACAGGCAGATACTACTCTCCATTATTCAAATGAATAGAGGGAAAATAGGTGCATAAAACAAAAGTGGATATTAGGACTGGCAAAATAAGTGGGATGCCACTTTTACTTAAATCATTTATCCACCACACAGTCCTGACTTAAGTGGATGGGTGCTGAGTCTGAGTCTTTATCACCAAAACCTTTTCCCATAACCTAGGCTTCCTGTTGACAAAATTCATTATCAAACAGGATAATATGTATATCAAATTTACTTTCTTTTTCTCTATTTCCTTCCTTCCTCTCTCCCTTCCTGTCTTTTCTTTCTTTAAGTCTTGTTCTACAGCTCATACTAGCCTCAAACTAAGTCTTCTTACTCTACAGCACATCACATGTCTTCTGAAGTAAGGAAACACCACTTTGGCTATAACTCACTCCGGCAAACAAATTGGTCACCAATAAGCCCCGAAGTTCTTATCTGCCTTCATGGATTTTGCATGCATCTTCACGTTTTAAATCAAAACGGTATTTTCTTCATGTGTTTCTGTGACAGACAGCATAGGCTTCCTCCTTCACACACCAGCTTCTCCACCTACATCACTGACTTTCTGTTTTATCTAGAGAGCCACAGGGCATGGCTTTGTCCCCCTACCCCATGCTCTGAAGGAGCATTTTCCAATACAATAGCTACATATAACATGCAACATTTATAAGATGTCACTTCTCAAACCCATCTTGTACTTTCCCCCTTCTTCTAAGCTGCAGACTTCCAGGCCCCCCAAATTACAGTACTACTCTTCCAGTTCCTCAAACCAAAAAAAAGAAAGGAACTTATATTTAGTTTTCTCCCTAATCTCCTCCTTTAATTAAAGAAAACATAAGACGAGGCAGGTTCCTAACTGTATGTCAAAACTACCACCTTTCTTCCAGTTCTCATTTCTGCCCATCTCCAGGGACTCTGAGGATGTTTCCAGGGACCCAAATTCCTCCCACCCTTCCTTGGGTCAAATGGTAGAATTTTGGACCAATAGATGTTTGAAGACTCTTATTACCTCTGTTAAATGTGATGCTTTCTGTCAGATTGCATGTTTTTACTTTAATGTTTTAGAAACATATATCCAGAGTAAGCAAAGGGCTCTAGGTAATAGAGTAGGTTTTTGTCTATTTGCTGTTTTGTTTTGAGACAGGAACTCATGTACCTCAGGCTGGCCTGAAAGTTGCTAAGTAGCCAAGGATGACCTTGAACTTTGACCCTCCTGTGTCAAACTCATAAATGCAGATTTATTACAGCTGTATATATAACCACAGCTAATTTATGCCATACTGGGGATTGAACCCAGGGCTCTGTGTGTGCCAGACCAGTGCTCTACTAAATAAAGTACAGCCCCAACACTCTGGCTTTAAAGGAGAGCCAGAAGACAAAAGGTGCATGAGGTAAAGGAAAGAGAGACTGGACAGGAAGGAGGAAGCACAGACGAGTCTAGAGTTCCAAAACAATTTACAAAATAGCAAAAGAAAGCACTTGTGCATGTGCATGCGCGCGAGTGTGTGTGTGCGTGTGTGTGTGTGTGTGTGTGTGTGTGTGAAAAACCAGAAAGGAACAGAGCAACATTTTGTTGTTGAGGTTTTTTTGTTTGTTTGTTTTTGAGACAAGACATTTCTTTATGCATCACAGGATAGCCTTGAACTTGCAGTAATCTTCCTTCTTGTCTCTTTTGAAAAACATTTATTTTTATTATTTTTAAGTGTGTGTGTGTGCGCGCACACACACACACACACACACACACACACACACACA
>LOJH01039925.1:1022-15756 GCA_001685095.1 Ellobius talpinus | reverse complement strand
ATCCCAACAAAATTCTTCACAGACCTTGAGAGGACAATAATCAACTTTATATGGTTTTTGGTTTCTTTTTTCCCCACAATCAGAGTCTTATCTTTCAGGGTGATGGGTTTTAATTTTTATAATTTTCAATAGAAAATTATCTCAGGGCTCATCAAAGTATATAATTCCAGCAAACCTTTACACATCAAGAAAATGACTCACCCTATTTTCCAACTAGAAACACTGTCCATTGTATCTAAGTGATATTTTTATTTGAAAGGCTTTCCTAAGGACAAATGATGCTCTTTTTATACAGTGAAGAGCATGGGGGTATGTTTAGAGATAGTAGTAGTAAGGAAATATAAGTTTTGGCTAGTGAAAATGTTAATTAGGTTGATGGGAGCTCTCACAGGTTATCCCAAGAAGAGTATCCTCACAATCAGAGTTTTATCTGAGGATTTGCCTCAGAGATAAACAACTGTAGGCTGTTTGGATAAATTGATGGGGGACATAATCAAGCCAAGTAGTGGTGGTGATACATTTGTCCTTTAGTTGCAGGAAATAAAAGAGTTTCTGAGGGTATAGAAATGGCAAGGCACACAGCTTGATTGTGAGTGAAGATTAAGGTCTCACATGATGCTCAGGTAAAGACGTTATATAGCAGCACTCAGCAAGAAAGACATCTGAGCCGAACTTTACACAAATTGGTACCCGCACCATTGCCATGTTCAGTAGACAACTCATTCTAGGGGAATGAGCTATCAGGAAATTACATTGACCTTTTTGGACAAATGAATAGGCCCAAAATTAGATTCTTACAACAACGGACTAAAGGGAAAGCTATTAAACTGTCAGCCAGAGCTCAGAGTGGTTTTTATGAATTAGCATGATTCATCTTTCCAGGGAAAGGATCTGAATGAGAATCATTTCCGCTGCTTCTCAGGAGCTTCCGAAGGATCAGACACTGGAGCATTAGGGCAAAATTGATTCATCATGAAGATCAGAACAAGCATCTAAACACAAAGCACATATTCCTCATATCTAATTCTGATGATCCAACACGGTATGTGATTTTCCTACAACCACTTGTTCTTTCTGGTAAGTATTTAAAATGTCATTTAATTGGTGAGTTCAATGAATTAGATATGCAGAATAAAGCCACATAGGAAATAAAATCTAATACCAGCAGTTAGCAGCCCTTATGGTAGTTTGACCTAGGAACATGTTTTCTGGTATTAAAGAAGTGGCATTCTTAGATGGGATATTACATTTGGGTACTGAGAAGTAGCCAGTGAAATATAATCATAGCTAAAGCTTTTGCAAACCTTAGTACTTGAACACTCTTCAAGGGGGAGAGTATTTCATAAGACACAGCCATAGGCATTGTTAATTCTATCATTTATATTATTGCCTGCCTTCGGATTTGGAAACCCCGAAAAAGAACAACCAGAAACGCTGGAACAGGTATACTGAAAGGTGGTTGATACCATTACCGAGCCGCTTTGAAAGAGGACAAGAGGTGGACAGCCCAGTTGTGTTTCAGCTTCCCCTCTGTGCTCTCTGGGAGCTCGTAAGACAAGGAGGGCATTCTTAAGAAAATCTACAAGACCCGCCCCCACGCCACATCCCTTGCCCTCAAGCTCAGCCTTCTGCCATGCTACTTACTCACCCTCTAGGTCACTCAGCTCCGGCCACACATGGGCCAAACATCAAGGAAGCTGCCACAGTCCGTGGTTTCCCTTTCAGACCCACTCCCGAGGTTCCCAACTGCTCCACTGCGCTCCGAGTCTTGTCCCCACATAAGGGCAGAAGCCCCGTCAGTCCGGGCAGTACACAAAGCCCTTAACTGTTAGCAGTTTGATGGGCAATCCAGCTCTCAAGCAGTCCTCCTCTCCTTACAGGTCCTAGTCCTGGGAGCACAACCTATGAACAGCTGGCTGGCTGCAAATCACCCCAACATCTGTTTGGAGAGAACCCAGCTTAAGACAGCAGCCTTTCCAACATCTGGTCAGAAAACTTTTGTCGGTGCTCTTCCATGATCCAGAACATTCTTCAGCTGTCCACACACCTCTGGCATCCTAAGTATTTCATCCCATTTTCTAACATAGACTTCACTTTCCCAGGAATGTCTGTTTTTAAAGCCTGGTTTAATTCAGTTACTTAATTCCCACACTTTCACAGAAATATGTCCCCTTAATCCAGAAAACTCCTGTTTACAATAACACAGCCATGAGTTTGTATATCTGACCCAAGTCCATTTTCTCTGCTGTCAGGACTATACTGTTCTCTGCTCTACTGACACCCAGTATAGTGCACCATACCTGCCTCAAATCTGAAATTCAATGAATTTGTGTTTAATCAACGATTCACTGACTGATAATCACTTGCTGGAAAATGAATGATCTCTGTCATCAAAATCCTTTCTTTTCTTGAGACAGCATCCTATCAGCAGAAGTCCCCATTTTCTGGTGACCTGTCTTCAAAGTGAGATTCAAGTGTGCATGTCCTAAGAAATAATCCCTGTCATAACTAAGGTCCATGGAGGGTTGTATTTTTAGTCTTTCTAATGCTAATCTAAGAAAAATGCCACATCTGGAAATTGGTGTAAGGAAAATACCTACCTCTTCAGTCCTGTACTTTCCACTGATGGGAACTCCAAACGATTCATGGACAGTCATCGGAGAATGATCTCAAGTTTAAATTAGTGCCAGTGCTTCATTAAAGGTGTTTAAACGTTTGGTAGCAAAATGGCAGGAGACTCATTTCTTAAATGAGAAGGAAATGCACTCTATTTCTATTTTCAGAAGATTTTGTTTTAGAAATTATTTTTAGTGTTGTTAAATTATGCTGATTGAGACAGCAAAATTGAAAAATAATATACTAGGAACTGAGAGAACATACTTTGCTAATGGATACTGGTTTCTTACGCAGGTTTAAAATTAGACTTGTGTTTTTTTTAAAGATTACATTTGTTTATGCAGAAGAAAAGAAAACCACCCTAGAGGCTGAGCTGAGCAGAAGGAAAGGAGAGAGCAGTATCCGACTGGTGCGGGAGGCAGCTGACTTGAATGATTCTTAAATATGCTGAAGAAGAGAGGACGTCGGGTCCCTCAGCCAGGATCAGGCATGGCACGTTCATGAGTCAGTTATTCTGCTGAGCATAACTTCACAGATTGCTCATAAGAGCACTGTGAATCTGATGGATCATGACAAAATTTAGACCACTCCCATGCTATGTCTGAACTCAGACCAAAAAAAGGGGGGGGGGCTGCTGAAAAAATACCAGAGTCCTTGAACCTGCCTCCTCCTAGCTGAGATGAGGACTGCTCCACTGCCAGTTATAGCTGTAGTGACATTGTGCCTATAAGGTTACTAAAGACACAATAGTAGAATCTACTTCCTCACAGGACCCAATGCAGATCCCCTCCTTTCTTGCATAGGCCTAAACAGACTATGTTTTCCTCCCTACTAGGGAATTAAATTTCATCTGACTTACTTTAATGGTACATGGATTTGTGTGAGAGAGAGGGGGTGGGAGGGAAAGAGGGAGAGAGGGAGAGAGAGAGACTCTGGAGCTCAAACCCAGGGCTTTGGGCATGCCAGGTTCATTACTAACTTTTCTAATTGGTCTGACTTAAACCTGACAAAAAAAAAAACTAACGCATCTGCACATTGCGCCCACAGTCAAAGAGAGGAGAGAGGAGGACTCAGGTAGCTTTGTCTTTTTGTGTACACCAGAGTCCAGCACATGCAATGGGGCCACTCACATTTCCAGGGGGTGTTCCCACATTACTTAATCTGTAAACTCCCTCTAATTGATTCAAAATTGTGTAGAATGGACAATCAATGCTAACCATTCACTAGATAAGTCTTAATTTTTACCTAGAAACTTTCAGAATTACATGACATAAATTTCTGAAACATTTTAAGGAAATAGATACTAATAAGAAACCCGATTTATGCAAGTATTATAAAACATTGTAGTTGAACACATAAGTAAGTGAATATTAACCTGTTTTGAGCCCTAGTAAAGGGATTATTAATTCAGACTTTACTTATAGATATTTCTGTTGTACTTGCTTGAATTTGGCCATGCTACCTGGGCAGGTGGAGAAGCAAAGAAAAAAAAGAGCCAATTGAGAAGTGATTTTCATGTAAATATGTTCCCAATAAACAATCAAATATGACAATTTTTATAGCTGTAATAATCAATTTCCCATAACATTACCCTAACCCAAATTTTATTGTGAATGAGAAAATCTTGGAGACTGTATGAAAGCGATGATTTTGAAACAAGAGCAGAATTTCCTTCCAGACCATGAGTCTGAAAGGACAATCCAAATGGACAGATCAACACAAACACAGGAGGAGTCACGTGCAGATCCCAAGGATGCTGGAGAATTTGGTGTAGAACACGGATGTGCAAGTTGTATGGAGAATGGCTGAGGAACTCAAGAAGCTCTCATCCTAGAAGACCCACTGTGACAGTTTGACCAAAATCCTGATAGTTTAGATGCAGAGATCCGCAACCAAGCACCAGGCCAAATTCCAGAAATCCAGTCAAAGACAGGAAGGAGGGAATACATGAACAAGTGAGATCAAGATCATGTTGGAGAAATCTAGACAGCTGAACCAAGCTCATGGAAACTCATGCACTCTGGATGGACTACTGTGGAGCCTCCATGGGTCCAAACTAGGTCCTCCTTTATGCAGGAGTCAGTTGTGAAGCTTGGACTATCTGAGGGGCCCCTGGTGTGGGACCAGGATCTATTCCTGGTACAGGAGCTAGCTTGGTAGAGCCCATTCCCTATGAGGGAAAGCCATACTCAGACTTAATGTAGAGAGTAGGGGCTTGACCCTGCCCCAAATTAATGTGTCAACTCCCTTGGAGCCTTTACCTGTTGTGAGAAGTGGATGGGGGTGGTCTGGGGGTAAGGTGGGGAGTAGGAGGAAGGGTGGGAAGGAGAACCTTGGTTGGAATGTAAAATGAATTTAAAAATAAATAAATGTTTAAAAAAATACAAGAGTATGGTTTAAACAACAGGAATTTATTCTTCATAGTTCTGGAAGCTATGTGGTCCAAGACCAAGGGACATGACAGTTGGGTTTCTGGTGAGGACTCCATTCCTTACTTGTAAACAGCACATGGCTTCTCTTTGACTCTGCCTACTCTCTCCTCCTCTGTATGCTGTGAATACCAGTGGTTAATAAAGAAGCTACTTTGGGCCTATTGCAGCACAGAGTAGGGCAAGGTGGGAATTCCAAGCAGATAGAAGAGGAGGGAGTAGGCAGAGTCAAAGAGAAGCCATGTAGCTGCCGAAGGAGAAAGATGCCCACCGGAGCCCTTGGGAACTTTGCTTGTAGGTCACAACCTCATAGTGATACACAGATTAATAGAGATGGGTTAATTTAAGATATAAGAGCTAACTAGCAATACGCTTAAGAGATTGGCCAAGCAGTGTTGTAATTAATACAGTTTCTGTGTGATTATTTCAGGTCTGGGTGGCCGGGAAACAAACAAGCACCCTTTGCCAACATGCAGTTGTATTACATTTCATGTAGCCCATGGCTAAGAGACAAACCCCATGATAGAGTCCCTTCCCCATTATCTTACTTAGACCCTGCTACCTCTAAAAATACCTGTCTCCAAATGCTATTTCCTTTGGAGCCAGGACTGCAACATATGAATTGAGGGATAACACAATCAACCTATAATAGGTCTTATCATATATTCAATTGACAGTGACAACTTTGAAATGGCAACTAAAATCACAAGACTGATTTTTATGAATATCAACTTAGTTTGAATAGGAAGAATGGATTGAAAGTGATCAGTTAAACTCTGCTGCAAGGTTTTAATATACATGACTCATATTTCAAAACAACCTTGAACATTGCTATGTATTTCTGAAGAAAAAAACTGCTACTGTTGTAATGTTTTCTCATATAGGACTTTGGGTTTTATACTTATCAAAAGGACTACTTTTCAAGATTTCAAGGTTGGGAAGGTAGTTGGTAAAGTGCTAACCTAGCACATGGGGATCATTGGGTTCCATCTCTAGCAGTGATTGAACTGGGCTTCATGCTGCACACCTGCAATCCCAGGACTCAGGGAGTGGAGGCAGCAGAATCTGAAGTTCAAGGTTATCCTCAGCTCCATAGAGAATTTTAGGTGAAACTGGGCTACAAAGTCATCTTGATAAAAATGGTAATAGTAGCAGTTTTTAAGCTTCTATTTTAATTGTGCTACTCTTTGTATATGTTTTATATTGTATAAATAATATCCGAAAAAACGCATCTTGTTTATATCCAGGTTCCACTTTTTCTACCATTAGTAGTATAATTAATTCTTTATAAATTGTTTGGTAAATTCCTTACATGTGAAGTCTCTGAGTTCGGTAGCCTGTATATGCTTAAGGTTGGCAATGTACTTATTCCACGTGCTCTTGAGAAAACTGCAGCAATGCATATCCTTTCTGCTCACATTCTGCTGCCCCACAGCTCTTCCACCTGGGCCTTATTGTCATTCAGTTCCTTCTAGACTAGCCAGTGTGTAAACACTTACATGCTATTATTGTATACTATATTTATTGATTGCTGGTCAGACTGAAAACCTTTTTATTTACTAATTATGTATAATTATGTAACATAAAATGTATTTAAAATATAAATTATGCATGCCTATTACTGTGCATTTAACATCCATAAAGTTATTCTATATTTAAGTATATGTATGTATTCAAATACATTTTTATTCATTCTTTGCATGAATTATTATATTTGTTTTAAATGATCTTTAAGCAATTGTTTCCCTCTTTGAATTCTGATGTTGGTATTTTAGAAACATGAAGAAATGCAAAAGCATAAGATGCAATTGGCATCTTATATCAACATAATTTCACATAATGTACTTTGGTTTATTAACTCATCCTTGAAAATGTTCATGTGATGTTATCCTCAAAGCAGAATGTGACTATTAGTTTCTTCTATTTGCATCTATTTTAATAAATCTAAAGGCATCTTATGCAAATAACCAGAGGACAGACAGTTTCCATAGAAACAGAAACTAATACTATTAAGAAAAAAGAAACTAGGCAAGAACTAGTTCCCTTGGGGTCCTTCATTTGAAGCCAGTTCCTTGAATAAGCAATGTGCATAATGCAATTCTTGATGCTGGTGGACACCAGTAATTCCTTAAAAAGGCTTAATGGGCATTTGAGAATCAAGAGGGAAAGGCTGGTATAAATTGCAGAGCCTAACTAATTTGAGGGGTTTGTTTTAAATTGAAATTAAAAAGTAAAACCATTTCATCCCGACTTTCTAAGAAGAGCTATTTATCCCCCATGCTAAAACTGAAATATCAGCAAAATTATGAGGAGGGGATATGGTTTCATCTTCAACTTTGAATTTTTTTATTTTAAAGCAAACTTTTCTTATTGAGTCAATTTTCGTAGTCCTTTATATTATCAACTGGCAAAGACTCCTGAAAAAAAAAAGGGTACACAAAAGCTCTGAGACCCTTTTTAGAGAAATTTAATGTGATTACATGATTGAGACTGTTGGAAATTATAATTGGTATTTGGAAGTAGAAGATTTCCCATCCTAAAGAGCATCTGGTGGGGTCCAAATGACCTAGAGAATGGGCTTTTTCCATGTGTTACCAATGTCTGTGATTCAGATTTCAACTCAAAATCCCCCTAAAAGGCTGTTACCTTTTCCATGTTTTCTAAATTGCCGCAGTTGTCTGTGTGTGGCACATCTCAACTTAGTGATAACAGTGCGTCTTGATGTGTTTGCTCTTCTCTGGCAAGGCCGAAGGAAAGTCACTCTCATTTCTGCTAAAATGGAGTAGGCTCTCATCTAAAAGATCATGATCATAAAATGGTTTTCAGGTGTGCAATAATTATTCCTTCACTTAAACAAACAAAGCTGTATGTTTCCTCTTTTGATCATCACGACTATGCTACTGACATTATCCTTTTATTTTAGTAAAACTAAGACTGTGAACCTTGCTGAAGGCTCCAGACAGCAGTGAAGCTGGAACTCTCAAGCTCCTACCCTCATTGTCTGTGTCCCAGGAGGTTACTTCTGAGGGACACTCCCAACTAGGATTTTAAATACTTATAAAAACTCTGAAGCAGGAGAAGAAGACAGAAGCCAGTCACTCACCCTAACAATGATGTCATTCATGGGCAGAAAAGAAAATGGAAAAGGACGTTCTCAAACCGGTATGTACTGCGTGTTGTTCCTGCCAAATTGTGGCCCTTGCTGCAAAGATCTTCAGTTCCCAGTTAAGCATGGGAATATCCATACAATATCATTGTCTTCAGTAGTCAACTGTGATAGAGTCTTTAGCAGGGCAACTTAAAATAAAAATATAAAATCAATGAAAAGCCACACTGCTACTCTGAGTGACTGACTCTTAGTGTCTTCAGAGTCCGCTGAAGAGAACCAGCAAGGACTCTTCCATACAAATCCCATTCGAGGGAAGCCAGTGTACAAAGGGTTGCCTGTTCTCAACTCCTCACTCTTTCTGAGACAGGGTCCCATGTAGCCTAAGTGAGCCTCAAGATCACTATGTAGCTAGTCCCGGTAGACCTTGAATTCGTATTCTTCTATCTCCACCTTCCTGGTGTTGGGGCGACAGGCACCATGCCCAGCTTATTTTCTCTCTTCATTCTAATGGCAATTCTTTGGGATCCTATTACCTTCTTTCCTAAGAAGGCCTCAGAAAACTAACTGTCCAAGGTCACATAACTAATAAGTAGCAAGCCAGGACTCATTACAGTCTTTTGTCTCTAAAGCCAAAGCTCCCTCTACTGCCCTGCACTGGTTTAATGGTGTCCTATGTGGGAGGTAGGGGATGAGAAAAGCCACATAATTTAGGGAAATGGGCAAGGTCATATAAGAAACAAATCTCTAAATACCATGAACAGGAGCTTTCCTGGGAATAATTAGAAAACACATTTCTTTGGAAATGGCCATTTAAATACGGTGTCACTGTGAGTGTTGAATAGGAAAGTGAGCTAAATTGACCTGTACCTGCCTACTTTAAACAAGAAGTAACTAATAGGTAATATTTGGTTAGGCAGAGAAGACCCAGGTGGTAGAGAAAGGTTAAGTATTTAAAGCAGACAAGTATACCTATTGGAGCAAACACAGCACAGCCACACCATCTGTGCCCAGAGGATGTCAGTGTGGATGCCAAACCTCTGTCCTGATGATGCTTCCATTCTGCACTCACCAGCCATGTTCTCCTGCATAAGACTGCCTTCTTCTCTCAACTCAAGCTTGCGGTATGTTCTGATTAGTGGACTCGGCAGCACATACCTGTCCTGAGTTACAATGGAATCTAGGTTTGGGGTTATTTGTGACATTTGAAAGCCTTTGGTAGCTCAAAGTCACAACTGGAGAAAAATCTCACAAGAAACTCTAGAGCAACCCACTTAGACAACAACTATCTATGGTAGGCAAGTGTTAGGAACCCACACTGTATGTGTAGCATGGTTTGGAGAAGGGGTGAGCTCACCGACATGGATATTTACTTCTGCTTGACAGGTTCAGTGTATTATTATAGGAAGTGAAGGAAGGGTGATTCACCAAATATAATGAAGACATCCCTGAAGTTTACACAACACCCTGGGTTTTTATTCACCAGGAGAATGTGGTAGCCATTAGCTTTCCCCAGCAAATTTATCCACTGCAAAGGGAATGAGCTGACTGACAACCAGGAACATCCCAGTGTCCTCTGTATTTGTACTTTCTGCTCTTAGTAATTTCATTCATGTGGCGGTGTGCCAGGCTTTCTACTTAGATATAAGATATCCAGACAATCCCATCCTGTCTATGACCCCCAAGTAGCTCACAGCTTTCTGAGGAAAGCGAGAGTATGGAGTGGTGTGACAAGTACAGGCCTGCCGTAAGCCACACGCTGGGGTGACTTCTGTCATGGCCTAGCCATGATGGGTTCATATGTTCCAGGGTAGGGGCATACGGATTAGAAACATTTGGTAGGAGGAGCAGAGATATGAAAGAAACACAGAGACACAGGATAGTACCGGGAGGGCAACTCAGTGAATACTGAATAGTGAATTCACCTGTGTTTATTTGTCATACACTTTTATACCCCAAAAGTGGGGGAAGAAGACAATAGACTACTTTAACATGACACAAAGGCCAACCAGCACAATTACTTGCTTCAATACTTGAGACAACAAGCCATTATTTCCTGAGTAAAGCATTTGATGCTTTGGGCAAGATATGCAGTAAATACATCCTAGACCAAGTATCCTGTAGGCAGCCAACTCCCTATTTTAAAATTAAGGAGCAGGAATAGGCTTTAATTCTCTGACCTTTGGTCAGGGTGGAGCACCTCTATGCACCATCTTAATGTTCAATACACCAAGTAATCACACCCTAGCTCAGGGTTTCTTGTTTGTAGCCACACCTGTTGTCAACAACTTTGAAAGAGTAAAACTAAGCTTAAACTCTCTGACTTTTAGTCAAGGTGTGAGAACAGGCTCACATCTGTGGGCCTCCACACAGACCTTATAGGAATGATAGGAGGAAATAGCAACAAACACCTACCTCTCCCAGACAGCAAAAAGAACACTGCCTGGGTAAAGGCTCTCCAGTTAAACGGCAAACACTGGAGATGCAGAGAGCGAATGCTGGGCTGAAGAAAGGCACATAGAGGTGAAGGCTTTAGCTAATTCCATTCCTTTAACAAATACTAGATAAGTACCTACTACGTGTTGATGCAAGAATGTAGTAGAGGGGGTCAGGAGGAGCAAGGCAGGAATGCGGGATGCCAAAGCAATGAGGCCGGAAGGACCAACGGCATTAGCCACACAGGGGATGCAGATCACATTGAGCTGAGAATACACCTGTGGTGCTCCAGCATTTTGACTTGATCTCTCCATAGAGAATATTTAGATAGATCCAGCTCCTAACATGGCCTCTTCCTGCATCTACACATGAGACTTATGCTGCAGCATGCATTGAATTCGCATGACTCAGGATGGATCCAACTGTGTGCATTCTTTTTATTTTTTTGCATTCAGGTTGATCTTTCAGAGAATAAGCCTGAAAAGGCAGGGATCCTCCAGATGACACATTTAACAATAGTTCATAGCAGAGAAGGTACTGATTTGAATAAGGCTTCTCGGAGAAGAATAAAATCTTCTGGTACCTCCCTGTGTGATACCTGGGTAGCTGCTATTAGATGTCAGACAACAGAAGCATGAGCAATAATTAAGCATTGGTATTTGCATAAAGATAATGGAATGTGGATAGGGAAGAAGCAAATTAGATGTAAACCGATACATGCTTCATAGAAAGTGAGAGGAACACATAGAAACAACAGCAGAAGAAATAAAAGCAGTAATCCACATATTTGTGTATTTAAACACCGTGTTTAGAAGCGTCCTATCATCATAAACCACATTACCTGCCAGCTGCACTCAACAGGGGACGGCGCCTACTCGGTCCCCTGATATTTAATATGCCCTTGTCTGTTGCTCCTTGTGAGTTCTCCATTTCCAGGTTCAAACGTTATGTTTTAAGCCACATGTGGTGGTTCAGACCTGTAATCCTATCACTGGGGAATCTGAGGCAGGAGGACTGAGGGTTTGATACCAGCATGGACTACATCTTAAAACCCTGTCTTAGTTTTTTTTCTTAGTATTTTTTTTAATTAAAAGAAGAAAGAAAGTAAAAGCATATGGTTTTGAGCAAAGAGCAGGGGAGAAAGTGGAGCTCTGGCCACAGAAGTGTGTGAAGTTTATGTGTGAAATACGCTACTTTTGTATGCAATGCAAGCTGTCATTCTAAATCAAGGAAGAAATTTCCTACATCAAAGAATGCTCAGGTCTCCCAGCCATTAACTGTCAAGAACTGACCACGAGTGAGGGAATGAACGGGGATCCAGGAGGCAAGCAGATGAGCATGCAGAGCGAGAGCATTGCCTGTGGCCACACTGGGTCTGGTCCTGGTAATCCATGTGTCCTAGTTTGTTTTACTACGACAGTGAAAAACACCAAAAGAAACTTGACAATTAAAGGGTTTATTTGGCTTAACACATGCTAGATCACACTCCATCACCAAGGTAAGTCAAGGCAGGGACCCAAGGAAAGGAAGCTGCAGGTAGAACCTGAAGTTGAGAAGGGAGGAATGATGATTGATTTGCTATTATGGTTCATTTAGCTTCCACTTTTATGCAATCAAAGACCACCTGCTCAGAAGTGGCACCATCCACCATGGACTGGGACCTCTATGTTAATCATTAATCAAAAAAATAGTCCTCAAACTTGCCTACAGGCCAATCTGATGGAGGTATTTTCTCCAATGACTTTTACTCTTTTGCCTTAGTTAGATTTCTATTGCTGTGAGGTGACACCATGACCATGGCACCTCTTATAAAGAAAACATTGAATTGAGGGGGCTCATTTACAGTTCAGAGGTTTATTCCATCATGGCAGAGAGCCTGGTGGTGTGTAAGCAGATGTAGAGCTGGATCTGAGAGTCCTACATCTTAACTCAGAGGCAACAGGAAGTCCACCAACTCACTGGGCAGTATTCTGAGCATAAGAAACCTCAAAGCTAACCCCCACAGTGACACATTTCCTCCAACAGGGACATACCCACTCCAACAAAGACACCCCTCTTAACAGTGCCACTCCCTATGAGATTATGGGGGCCAAATACATTCAAACTTCCACATCTTTCCTAGACAATGTTATCTCATATTAAATTGGCACTATCCCAACCAGCACACCATGTCAGATTATTGAGAAGAGAACCAGGTTCTCTGACTGACATGCCATATTAATAATGTATTGCTTTAGAGTGAGGGGCACTTTGACTAATTCATGATATTCTTGCCCATGTAGTACTCTTACATGAATAGGTAACTTTAACCAGGAATCAAAGGGTCTATTTTCAGGCACTTAAATGCAGGGTTAAGAAAAAAGCAATGGTTAATCTCACAGGTATAGCTCCTAAACTTTTGTTGACCTCATGCATACAACATCTGACATTTTTTTCATAAACTCTCCCATGAATATATAAACAGTGACATGAACATTGACAAGTCCTCAATGAACTGATCAAATAACAACTTATAAATAGCCACCTAAACTGGCTCCTTTAATCATCTATAGGAAAAAGTAAATCATACCAGATGCATGACTACATGGTTATTATCAGACTAGCTGGCAGATTGTAGCCTTATGACTGAGTTCTCACCAATAGATCATGGGTGAAAACATTGTGTGTCTAGAATGCACTGCCAAGGTCTTAGCCCCCTTCCTACTGGCTAAGATATACTTGTAGCTGCAACCCAGTCTTGCCCAGGAACTCAGAACAGACCAGAAAGCCTCAACATGAAGAAACCTGAGTCCTTCTATCTCATATGGACTAACACTCCCTAATCCTAGAAGATTCTCCTTCATGTGATTCTGAGGGACAAAATAAACTTCTAAGTCCTAAATGTTGGAGGATCTGTTATAAAAACTTTACATTTCTCATAAGTATTAAAATGATCAATAAAACAAATCTTAAAACAATTTTGTATAGTTTTGAGAAAATAGTAATAAATATGATAGTGCTAATATTTTTTACTGTTGAGCAAACCAGTATGAAACTGTCAATAAAGTCAATGCACAGTCCTCTCCCACTGTCTCTCTGCCCATTCCCACCCTTTTCTTATTTGATCTTTTTCTTCTCTCAGCAGATGGGTCCTACCATGTCCCATCACCTTAGCACAAGCCTCCTGTGCTGTGGAATTATTTTAACTATATAAGTATCTGTTACATTATTTTATGCTGTAGAATATTACTTTAATTGTATAAAGGTGTGTTACATTTGTTTATGCTGCATATGTTTAATTACGTAAAAATGTGTTGCATTTGTTTTACCTTGCCTGCCTAAAACACCTGATTGGTCTAATAAAAAGTTGAGCGGCCAATAGTTAGACAGGAGAGGGATAGGCAAGGCTGGCAGACAGAGATAATAAGTAGGAGGAGAAATCTAGGCTCAAGAGAGAAGGACAAAAGAACAAGGGAGAAAGAGAGAGAGAGACAGAGAGAGACAGAGACAGAGAGAGAGACAGAGAGAGAAAGAGACAGAGAGAGACAGAGAGAGACACAGAGAGACACAGAGAGAAAGAGACAGAGAGAGACAGAGAGAGAGACAGAGAAAGAGACACCCAGGGCCAGCCAACCAAGCAGCTGCCAGACAGAATGTCATAGAAGAAGCAAGAAAAGTAGGACACACAGAAAGAATCAAAGGTAAAAAGTCCCTAGGCAAATGTAGATGAAGAGAAATAGGTTAAGTTATAAGAGTTAGCACGAAATGAGCCTAAGCTAAGGCCAAGCATTCATAACTAATAAAAAAAGCCTATGTGTTGTGATTTTGGAGATGGCTGGAGGCCAAAAAGAAAGCCTGTTGTACTCCTCTTTTTCCCCAAGTCACTGTGATCAATTGCAATAGCCTCCTGGCTGTTCTCCTTGCTTCTGTTGCTAACCTCCTCTAGACAGTCTTCCATAGCAGCCAGAGAAACCCTTAATGAATCAAATGCAAGGACATTGCTCTTTCTCTGTGAGAATTTTAAATATTTCTTGTAAAATCACTAGGACATTAATCAGCAATGGGCTACTAGGTACCTGAGCACTTCAAAATGTGAGGCAATTTTTCCCCTTTCTTATTATTGATTTTTATTGAGCTCTACATTTTTCTCTGCTCCCCTCCCTGCCTC
>LOJH01039924.1:0-28908 GCA_001685095.1 Ellobius talpinus | reverse complement strand
TCCCTCCTTCCTTCCTTCCCTCCCTCCCTCCTTCCCTCCGTCCCTCCTTCCTTCCTTCCCTTCCTCCCTCCCTCCTCTCCTCACTCCCTTCCTTCCTCCCTCCCTCCGTCCTTCCTTCCTTCCTACCCCCATCTTTCTTTTCCAAAACATGGTTTCTCTGTATAGTCCTGCTGCCCTAGACCTCACTCTATAGACCAGACTGGCCCCAAACTCAGAACTTCTCCTCCTGCAGCCTCCCAAGTGCTGGGATTAAAGGTGTATACCACCATGCCTGGCTATGTGCCGATTTTCTAAAGTCTGCCGTGAGTTCTCTGTGTTTCACAAGGTTGGACTTGTCTGCTCATAGAATTTTTCTGTATTCCTTTAGTTACCATGGAAATTCTGGTGAAGTTGGCTGCTATGTGGCATCTCGACCCCTGACCAAGGACAGCAATTATTTTGAGGTGATCAAGCAGTAGATGGGCAAATCTGGGGAGCCGGGGTGTGGTGATGGGGTTGCTGATGTGGAGTGAATATGTCATGTTCCAAGGAACTCTTCTCCTGGATTTATGACCTGGCCTTTTAAATTTTCCATCAGTGTTCCTTTGGGAGAAGGGTGAAGGACAGTCTGACTCGTGGTCTGAGAGATAGGTGCCTTGGGGGGTGTCACCTCCTTTGCCCTTGTGTTCTGCTGTCCCCTGGCCTATGTAGACTCACTTTCGTAGCCCCTAGTACAGTGGTTCTCAATCATCCCAATGCTGCGACCCTTTACTACATTTCCTCATGATGTGGTGACCCCCAACCATAAAATTATTTTCATTGCTACTTTATAATTGTAATTTTGCTACTGTTATGAATTGTAATATGAATATCTGTGTTTTCCGATGCTCTTTGGTGACCCCTGTGAAAGAGTCACTTGACCCCTAAGAGGTCAAGACCCACAGGTTAAGAACTGCTGCCCTAATAGAAGCCCAGAATTGATCCTATGCCTAACTTTATTATTATTGTTGTTGTTATAATGCCCATGTGTGGGTGCGTGCATGTGAATGTAGTTAGTGCCCACAGAGGCTAGAAGTTAGAAGTGTCAGATTGGCAAAGAGCTGGGGTTACTGGTGATTGTGAACTACCTGATGTGGATCATGGGGGCCAAACTCTGATCAATATGGACTTTAAAACTGCTGAGCCAGCTCTCCAGCTCCACTCCTACTTTTTTTTTTCCTTTTTTTTTTTTGAGACAGGATCTCCCTATGTTGGCCTGAAACTTTCTGTCTCTCCATGTACACCAGACTGGCCTGTTTCTGCCTCTGGAGTGCTGGGATTAAGGGTGTAAGCCATCATGCCCAGCCAAGGCTCAAGAATGGTTGCCTAAATAATCACAGGAAAGAGGCCCTGTCCTTCCCTGATCTCTCATGCCGGTCCTGTCCTCTCACCCGCGGGTCTCTTTGAGCATAAATCTACCTTTGATCCCCCAGAAGTTCATTCAGTTGTCTGTCACTGTGAACTGTATTCTGCTCTCTCCCCTTCAGGTATCCATTGTGGACAGCGGTGTTCGGGGCACCATTGCTGTGGGGCTGGTCCCTCAGTACTACAGCTTGGATCACCAGCCTGGCTGGTTGCCCGACTCCGTAGCCTACCATGCTGATGATGGCAAGTGAGTGGTTCTTTGCTGTGAAGTTGAAGTCTAGATGTGGAGGATAAGCTGCCCTGCCTACTTCTTATCTTGGGTTTTTTCATAATCTTAAGTAGGTAAGGCACACTTGCGGGTGTGTGGGTGAGAGAGGGTGACACGAATACCAGGACACAGGTGGATGCCATCAAGAGTGGAGAAGGTATTGTGGAGTAGAAGCACGTACCACAGTTCTGTCTTGTGCCACTCTCTCCATAGGCTATACAATGGCCGAGCCAAGGGGCGTCAGTTTGGCTCAAAGTGCAATTCTGGGGACCGGATTGGCTGTGGCATTGAGCCTGTGTCCTTTGATGTGCAGACTGCCCAGATCTTCTTCACCAAAAATGGGAAACGGGTGAGTGGGAAACCCTGTCTGAGAGGGTTCAGTGGCTTGTCTCTGCCTGAGGATCTGTGAGAGCGACCATGGAGAGTCTGGTGGCTTTGTTCCCTGTCGTCTCTTCCATGCCCTGGGCAGCTGGGATGTGATTCAGGTCCTTGGCTTAGAGGGGCAAGTAGCTACAACCAGCACGGGGAGAGATACAGGATTTGGAGGAAGGAAGAGTTTGTGAATGTAGCTAACATGGTAGTGTGTTTGCCTAGCATGCCGGAGGCTCTGGGTTCAGTTCCCAGCACTGCAGAAACAGGGTGCCTGGGGAACTCAGGAAATGGAGGCAGGAGAATCAGGAGTTCCAAGTCATTCCTGCTATGTAGTGAGTTCAAGGACAGTTTGGGTTACTTGAGGCACTGTCTTTAAAAATGTTTTCTTTAGGAATGTGGCCCTGGGAAGCTACTCATGTTCCAGTAGATGACTCTACATCCTTGCACGTATAGGCAACACTAAGTTGACTCCGTGGCTTTAAAAAAAATAGTACAGGAAGTTAGGAGGGATACATGCTTGTGGGGCAGGTAGGGAAGAAATTGGAGGGGAGAGAATGGGGGGTGGATTTGATCAAACCTCATAATATGCATGTATGAAATTCTCAATAAAAATGTAAAAAGTGGGGCTGAAGAGATGGTTCAGTGGTTAAGAGCACTGACTGCTCTTCCAGAGGACCCAGGTTCAATTTTAAGTCCCCACATGGCAGCTGTCAGCTGTCTGCAACTCCAGTTCCAGGAAGCCTATGCTGTGTCAGCTGTAGGGCCTGGTTGGTTTGAATATCTGGGGCAATATGTACTTTGGTTTTATTTTCTTTCTTTCACTCCTTGAACCCTTTTCTCTTCAGAGGTGGTGGCTTTGGTAAGAGAGAGAAAGAAACACAACTCTTTCCCTCTCCTTCCCTACTCCCACACCACTGGGGAAGATTGCTTCTCAAGCCAGACAAGAGGTTGGCTTCCTTTGCAGCCTTAGCAGGTGGGCATTGGTGCTGCTGTGGCACTCATACAGGTGTTTGCAGAGTTGGCATCAAGTCCAGAGACTGAGGCTTGACTTCTAGCTCTATGGAACTTGCTTGGCAAGGAGCACTTACCAAATGTTAAACTCTCCTGGGCCTCTGTTCTTCAATCTGTGAGTGTGTGTGTGATAATTCTTAGTTGTATCATCTTGAAAGTGCCCTTTTGAGAACTGGATGAGCTGTGGGAAAGTGAACCACACGGCAACTTCCTCCTCTCTCCTTGTGCTGCAGGTGGGCTCCACCATCATGCCTATGTCCCCAGATGGGCTCTTCCCAGCAGTTGGTATGCATTCCCTAGGTGAGGAGGTGAGGCTGCACCTCAATGCTGAGCTGGGCCGTGAGGATGACAGCGTCATGATGGTGGACAGTTATGAAGATGAATGGGGCCGGCTGCATGACGTCAGAGTCTGTGGGACCGTAAGTAAAAGGCAATGAGGGTAAATGGTTTGGGAAGAACACATGTGGACATCAATATCATGCTTAGACGTTGCTTAGAATGAGGAGGAAGAACAGTGTCATCCCCCAACCATTCTTTCTTTGAGACAGGGTCTCATTGTGTAGACCAGGCTGGCCTGGAACTCACAGAGATCCACTTGCCTCTGCCTCCTGAGTGCTGGGATTAAAGGCACGTCACTTTGCCTTGCTCTTTCTTTTCTTCTCCTTGAGATATCTCAGGAATGTTACTTGGCCTTGAATTTGCATTCCACCAGCTGTGGCCTCTTGAGCCTCAGTCCTGTGCTGCTGCCCCTAGTAGAGAGGCTTTTGTGCAGCTTTGGAAAGCAGAAGTTTGGGTAAAATAACCTGAGGCCTTGGCAAGGTTCTTGGAGTCCAAACCTGTGTTCTGAGTGTCATTCCCTTCCTTCTTTTCCCTTCATTTGGGAGCTCACATTGGTTGTTGATTCCCTGAATAAGTAGAAGCTCTGGTTTGCAGGTTTCTTTCTTCAGGGTTTGAGAACTGATTTGGAAGCCCACTTCTTATGCTTCCCTTTTGGCTTGATTCAACTCAGCTGGACTCTCTAGTCATAGAACTGATGAACAAATATGGGAGAAGAGTCTAGGAACTGGGTTTAGTCAGACTATCTCTCCTGAATAATGACACCAAAACTTATTAATTAATTATGAAAACTTGGCCTTAGCTTAGGCTTGTTCCCAATGAGCTCTTATAACTTAAATTTGTATTAATCTACGTTCTGCCATGTGGATTGTTACCTCTCCTCCATACTGTATGCCTGCATCTTGTTGGAGAATTTCCACTTCTCTTGATTCCTTCCTAGAGTTCTTATCTCTGCCTGGAAGTGTCCTGCCTATCCTCCCCTGCCAGATGTTGACCGTTCAGCTCTTTACTAAACCAGTCAGAAGGTGCCTTGACAGAGACACATTTTCACAGTGTACAAAAAGATTGTCCCACAACAGTTGGGTTTTTGTTGTTGGTTGTGATGGTAGTGCTGGGTATTGAACATAGAACATTGCATATGCTAAACAAGTCCTTTCCCACTGAACTGTGTGTATCTCTAGGTCTTTTAGTATTTTGGGGGGGATAAGCTGCCCTGGCTGATATCTGAACTCAATCTTTAACCCAGGCAGGTCTTGAACTTTGAATTCACATACCTCCACCTTCCAAGAAGTGGGGATTACAGGCCCAGTTTTGGGGATCTTGAATAAACGTAAGTGTTAATCTCTTCTTTGTTTTTTGTAGAAGATGACAAGACAGATGGAAGATGTCAGGGAGGACCTGAAGCCTCCCAGCTTTCAAGCCCCTCTCTTCAGACCTGCAGTTGCCTCTCTTTGGGGCTTGTGCTTTCCTGGGCCGTCTTGCCGCCTGCCCTCTGTGCCTCTTGCTGTGTTGGGAGTGAATGGATGCGAGTCAGGAGTCTAACTGACCTCTTGTGAGATGCTCAGTCCTCCCACTTAAAATTCCTCTCCTGCTGCCTTCCCGCTCCCAGCCTGGCCTTTGGCCTTCTCACCTCAACGCAGGCTTTTTTCAAATTGTCCTGTGAGAGGAAAACAGAGTAGTGGGTTATGAGCAAGGCCTTTCCTTGTGGAGCTCAAGGTAAACTGAGCTCAGAGAACATGGGAGACTGCACACCCTCCTGCTGTTCTGATGCCCTGCTTCCCTCTGGCCCTGGGGTGTGAGGGCTGAGGTGGTTGTGAGCCAAGGCCTCAGATGTTCACCCTTGACTCATCGCTTCTTTGTTTCCCCTTCTGCCATCATTTTAACAACATCCACAGAGTTGAACTTGGGCCTGAGCCAGGGCCATGTTCCAGCTCTCATCTATGACCTCTCCTCAAATGTTTTCCTGGCATCCTTCCTCTGCCTGGACCTGTCTCCACTCCACTCCCAGTCCCTCCCAGGCATCTTTTCTAATTGAGGTGGAATCCTGTAGACATTATAAATAGTCTTTCTTCCATCCTCCCTCAGCGTCCTCAGTCCACTCAGGAACTTTTTTCTCTTAAGTGTAGCTTTAGAGTTTGTCTGTCTTTAAGCCCTCACACCTCACCTTAGGACTGCTGGCAGGGTAAGTTCACTGCACCATGAGCATAGGCTCCCCCACAGTGGACTCAGGCAGCTGTCTGTCTGTCTGTTTTGAGACAGTCTCATACTGTCAGTCTGCCCTGGAACTCAGGCTGGCCTTAAATTTTTGGTAATCTTCCTACCTCAGCCTCCTGAGTACTGAGGTTACTGACGTGAGCTGCCAGGCCTGACTATGAGTCAGTCTCTTTCTCTCTCTAGTTCTTTGGTGTATCTTTTACTCATTTATTAATTTATTGCGTGTGTGCACGTGTGTGCACGTGTGTGCACGTGTGTGCATGTGTGTGCACGTGGAGGTCAGAAGACAAACGTGGATGGGTCTCTCCCTCTGTCATGTGGGTTCTAGGAGTTGAAGTTTGTTGGTCAGGCTTGGCAGCAAGTGCCTTTACTCCCTTAGCCGTCTGTTCAGCCCTAGGGATGAGTGAAGGACATATGTCCTTTTAGGTTTGCCAACTGTCCCATCTTTCTAATGAGGATAACTTGCCCAGTTTCTTTCATCTTCTGTTCTTTTGTACCATCTACTGTTACTTCTAATTAGAGCTGTGTTGTCCTGGAAGGAGACTTCATTCCTTTAAAGATGACTAGACTGCGTTTTCATTCTTTGCCCTTGTTTTTCACATTCCTTGCTGTTGGGGACCTGCCCTTGGGCCCAAGGTCTTCTTCAGGCATGTATGGTAGTCTCAGTAGGGTGCCCCAGAACCATGGAGGTTTGGGAAGGCCTCAAATTTGACCTAATCTAAAGTTTTTCTCAGAAGGACATAAGTGGTACTTCAGTTGGGACAGTTATTTTTTTTTAACATTCATTCATTTTTGTGGCATGAATGTGGAGATCCAAGCTTAATTTATAGGAATCATTTCCTTCTACCACCATGTGGGTCCTGGGGCCCAACTTGGTCATCAGGCTTGTCAGTTAGTGTCTTTCCCTGCTGAGCCGTCTTACCAGCCCAGGACACTTTCCTCACGTGCAGGACAGTTAGTGTCTAACATCCAGACACAAGTTACTGGTAGGGTTATGGTAGCACAGCATGTTTCCCACATTTTCAAACATCATCTTGTTCTGTGAAGAGCGGTCCTAGTAAAAAGTGAAGGGACTCGCTCAAATTGTCGACTAGCCAGTGAATAGGGAAAGTAGGCCCAGATAGTCATTCCTTGACCTATTCCTGTGTCCTTTTTGACAGTTTAATACTGATAGCTCCCGACTTAAGATTCTTCAGTTGTGATGATGTGAGAACTGTGTGCATTCAGTAGAAGCCATAGTTCAGATATCATTATTATTATTATTATTGTTGTTATTATTATTATTATTTAGACAGGGCCTTACTTTGTAACCTTGTCTGGCCTGGAACTCTCTATGTAGACCAGAATGGCTTTGAGTTCACAAGGATCCTCCAGCTTCAGTCTCCTGAATGCTGGGATTAAAGGCATGTGTCACTGTACCAGGCTGTACTTCAGATTTTGAATTTTTGAGGTAGGTCAGTGGTCAAACACTTGTCTTGCATGCATGAAGCCCTGAATTTATTTAATCCCTAGTACTACAATGGAGAAAAAGATTTTGAATTTTGGTCTTCTCCCAAGTTATTGGGCATCGACAGCAAGCTACGGCTTCTAGTCAATGTTAACACAAGGGGACTCGCCGGCACTCTGCAGCACACTGCATCTAGTGCTCTGTTGGTCAGGTGGTGTCAGTGCTATTTCTTGTTTCTTCTTTTCCAGAGGCAGCATTAACCCAGTCTGGCCTTGAACCTGCTATATAGCTGAAGCTGACCTTGACCTAATCCTCTTGCCTCTACCTCCTGAGTGCTGGGGTTATCAGCACACCTGCTTTATATGATGGCTGGGGATTGACCCCAGGACTTCATGAATGCTAGGCAAATACTGCCACTTGAGCTACAGTTCCAATCAACCTGCTTGCCTGCCTTTCTTGGTGTTTTGCCTGCATGTATATCTTTGTAACGTGTATGCCTGCTGCCTTTGGAGGTCACAAGAGGGCATGATCCCCTGGAACTGTAGTTACAGATGGTTATGAATCAGCATGTAGTTGCTGGGAACCTAACCTTCGTCTTTTGGAAGAGCAGCAAGTGCTTTTAACTACTGAGCTCCTTAGCTCCTGTGGTAGCTCTTTTTTGAGTGAGTTCTGCTGGGCAGTGGTGAGTTCTTTCCCTACTGTCTGTAGCCTCAGTTTTCCTTCCTTTTAAAGAAGTCCTAGTTCCCTTGCCTTAGAGGGCTGAAGATGTTGAAGGATTGCTGCCCCGGGGCCAGCAAAGTGAGGTCATGTTGGAGATGGTTGTAGGATCTGGCTGTCTGTATATTAGACGAATCTTGTCTTTGTTTACTGTTCACGGTTCTTACATACTCCTTACAGTGGCAGCTTTGGTACAGAAAAGAAGAGGATCCTCCCTAGATCCAACTCCAGAGGAGGCTGTGTTGAGGCCTAGCTGGGAGCTTGTTCTTGATTCCCGTTTCAGCTACTTCTGGGCCCTTCACGCTTGCTCCTGTTGGGAAGAATTAGTCTCTTCTGGCCAGAAGTGAGAGAGTGGGAATCAACAAGAGAAGAGAGTGTAGACAGAATTCTGATCTGCAGCTTCAGCTAAGCTCTCGGTGATCTGCAGCCCCTGTAACGGGCATGAGTGGGGGTGGTGTGCTTGAGGCTCTCATGGAGAGGGTTCCCTCTCCCCCAGCTAAGATGCACAGCAGGATAATGGGCTGGAGTTGTCTCAGGGTAGAACTCTTGACTATGGTGCACAGTCCCGGGTTTGAAACCCAGCACTACTAATATCATCCTCATTGTCCTAAGGGTTGTTTGTTGCTCTAGTGGGAGGTACAGGCTGAAGGGTCATGTCCATTATGATTGGTAGTTACACTATACTGGTCCCCATTTCCTGACAGAATGTGTGTTTTCATCAACTGGCCGTGGCGGGCTCCGTTGACGCCCTGATCACTTCATCTTATCTCTATCGTTTTTGAAGCTACAAGTAGTATTGTCCCCATTTTACTGATGAAAACATTAAGGATTTTTTTCCTTTTTCTTCCTTGGTGTTGTTATCATGTGATTTTCCTTCTTTGGGATTTGCTGCNGTCTCTGCCTCCTGAGTGCTGGGATTAAAGGCATGTGCCACCACTGCCTGGCAAGGCTTTTTTTCTTATATGAATGTACAATGAATATACGTTGTTCAAGCTTAGTGGCAACTAAGTAATACTAGGTAGGGTTTGAACTTCATCTTTCAAACTAAGAGGCAATCAAGGCATATACTGAAGGACCAAACCTACAGATCCTGACAACTGAGGCTCTAGAAGCCAAACCTCTAGAGTACCAACATGGTACCCAGAAAAGATCTGCCAGGGAGGTGAATCCCTGCTCTAAGCTGTCCATGCTGAAGGCTCAGGAGGGCTTGCTGGGAGCAGGAGAACAGCCTATGATTTGGGGTGACTGCCCTGAGATAGGATGGATGGTTCCACTCTTGCTCAGGGCTGGAATGTCAGCAATTGCCCCAGTGCTCTTCAGGAACCGTGGGTGTGGGTGAAGTTCCATGTCAGGGCAAGTCATCCTTATGGCCTCTTGCCCTTAGGAAGTATCCCCACCCTGTCAGTAGAACTGCAGCCTCCGCCTCCTGTGGGCTTAGGCAGAGGGAATGGTTGGGCGGGTTTTTCCCAAGGATCTGGATCTGGATCAGTTGCCTTTTGGCCATGGAACTAGAGAACACCCTGTTTCCAACATAGAGGCCAGTTGGATAGGATGGGTCAGAGGCAGCTGTGGGGTCTCTGGCCCAGCTCTGCAGCATTGGGTGGAGAGAGTGGATCATAGGTTGCTTGATAGATGAAGTTAATAAACACCAAACAACCCTTCTCCTGGCTAGGGAGAGATACTGAGCAGAGCCAGGCCGGGGAACACTCTAATGCTACAGACTGAATACATGGTGGGTCTGGGTGTGGACCTGCAGCTCCCACGCACCTCTGGCTTTCCCCATCTGTCCTCACTTGTCTTTAGAGTATAGGAGGGTAGACTTGGAGGATCTGGAGGTGAGCAGAGTGAGATCTTCTTGTCCACTCTGAAGGGGGATGAGTAGGGCTGGCTTCTGCAGGAGACACCCCCAGGCCTTCAAGGTAGTGTAGGATGTTAGTGTGGTGAGGCCATTGTCTTCAGGTTTGCTAGGGATTAGTGGAGGAGGCCCAGGGAGCTTGCTTTCTAGAGAGTAGAAGAAAAATCTTGAGGGGCAGTTAGGTTAGTTAAAAGGGAATTAAGGAATCCTAGGTGATGCTAGGTAGGTAAAAGAGGAGATGGGGTTGAGTCATAGCCCCACTGTTACCATGACATCTGGTAGGTAAAGCTTCCCAGATTGGGGTTGTTACCCTGCTGTATGCAGGCAAGACCATGTGGGACTGAAGGGTCCCAGAACCTGTCTCATCCACCTTCTACCTTCACACCCAACTCCAGCCTGAGTGAGGGTTGGGAACTGGAGTACCTGCTGTTTGTTTCTTTTCACCTTTGCCCATGTAAAAGGAAGGGTAGAGTTGTTATCTCTAGGTTCTTGGCTCTTTTGAGCACCTCCCTGACCCAGAAAGGAGTGTTCATTTCAGGGCCAAGTGGGACAGGTCTTGAGAAACCGCGTCAGTCCCATCTGTGCAGAATTGGCTTCTGAGCCTGTCCCCTCCCCTCGTGTATCTGCGGTTGGCTCCTAACTCCTACATACCCCTTGCTACCCCTTGCTCTCCTCCCTCTTCCAGGAAGGAAGGCAGGCTTGGGTTGTCCAAGGAATGAATGTTCCAGCCTAAAGACCCCAGTGAGCTTCCCACATCTCACACTAACCACCCGTTTCTGCCATCCTTGTCCTCCGCCTGCCTAGTTTTTGGAGTCCACTTTGCCTTTAGAATCCCTTTTCATTTAGCCAGGGGATTCTGTCAGACTCAGAAAACTGGTCCAGTGTCCAGGAAAGTATCCACCTGACCTCTGCCCTCTGGCTCTTACTCCACAGCTGTTGGAATATTTGGGGAAGGGAAAGAGTATCGTGGATGTGGGGCTGGCTCAGGCCCGGCACCCACTCAGCACCCGTAGCCATTACTTCGAGGTGGAGATTGTGGACCCTGGAGAGAAATGCTACATCGCCTTGGGGCTGGCCAGGAAGGTGGGTGCAAGTGCTGTCTTTCTCCCTGTGGGGTCAGTTTGGGGCTGTTGGGATGGAGCCAGGAAGCGCTGGGAAACCTGGACAAGGGGCCTGCAGAGGAAAGTTGTGAGCTGAGGCAGAGCGTAGTTCTAAGGGTCTGTTTAGAGGACAGGCCTTGTGACAGAAGACAGTGTCCTAAGTGTGTCACCTTGTCTGGCTCTGAAACTGAGCCCCTTTCTATCCTCCTTGGGACTGCCAGCCCATTTGAGTTGTTGCTGAGTCAGATGCCCCTTTCTTCTGTTTCTGTCCCCGTTCATCATGGGCGATGTCACAGACTTCCTTTTGTCTTCCTGCTGTAGGATTATCCCAAGAACAGGCACCCTGGCTGGAGCAGAGGGTCTGTGGCGTACCATGCAGGTGAGTGGAAGCTGTTGGTGTGGAGGCTGGGGAGATGGGGCACTGGGTCCCACATTCTGCAGACTCACATGTAGCTTCTCTTTTCCTTTTTCTAGGCTGCTCAGACTTTCCTTTCATCTTATTTTTTCTCTCAGTCCTGAAAGTCAGAGGCAGAGGACAGGGCAGGAGGACTGGGCCAGAGTGAACACTGCAGGCGTCTGACTTGGCTCCCTGTGCCCTTCCTGAAGATCGCTCAGATTTCCTGTAGGGTTTCCTGAGAATGCTGAGCCTTGGCGCCTGAACTCCCCTCCCTCCCTTCCCAGCTTGCTCATCCACCCTAGGGGCCCTGTCCTTTCTTCCGACCAGTTCAATCAAATGGACATTATTTTCTTTTTTAAAACCTAGCGTCCTTCCTGCACCTGTCTCTGACCTTTCTGTCACCCTGAGGGTTGTAGAGTCAGCCCCTTCAATGTGTCCTTTCCCCTCCCTCCAACAGATGATGGGAAGATCTTCCATGGCAGTGGTGTGGGGGACCCCTTTGGGCCACGCTGTTACAAAGGGGACATTATGGGCTGTGGAATCATGTTCCCCCGGGACTACATTCTGGACAGTGAGGGTGAGTGAGATTGGGCAGCAGCCAGACTGCTCAGGGCAGTGGGCGGTAGGTACCTCAGGAGCTCATGTTTCCTGTCTCCTAGGGGACAGTGATGACAGTTGTGACACAGTGATCTTGTCCCCAACTGCCCGGGCTGTCCGGAATGTCCGAAATGTCATGTACCTGCACCAGGAAGGTGAAGAGGAAGAGGAGGAAGAGGAGGAGGAAGAGGAGGAAGAGATAGAGCAGGAACATGAGGGCAAGAAGGTGGTGGTGAGTAGGGGTTTGGGCTCACTCTGGGTCCTGGGGAGACCACTAGTGAAAACAGGACCAACGGGAGCGGGTGGGAGGGGGAGTCACGGTCTGGAGCTGCCAGGGCTCACAGTAGCTCAGAGTCCAGGCTATATAGTTCCAGCCTATTTTCCAGCCTCAACCTGCCCTCTTGTGGTTGCTTCCCATATCACCCCAAATGACTCCCAAAGTTGGGCTTCATGCCTGAGTATCTCCAGGGGAGAAACCAGCATCCACCTTCCCTCTGCCTCCACCACCAGGTTTTCTTCACCCGGAATGGCAAGATCATAGGGAAGAAGGATGCTGTTGTGCCTTCTGGAGGCTTCTTTCCAACCATTGGAATGCTCAGTTGTGGGGAGAAGGTGAAAGTTGACCTGCACCCCTTAAGTGGCTAGAGGCTTCACTGCACATCTGCTCCTTCTCCTTCTGCAGCCTCCCTCCAGTCTTTCCCCAGGGTTTGCTCACCAGCAGGCCTTGAGAGGACATTATCCTGCCCCTACTAGCTCAGGGCCCAGTCAGGCTGGACCTTCTGTCCCTGGGCCTGAGCCTTTGGTGATAGGAATGGGCAGAGAACAGTGTTGATGTCCCCTTGCTTTGATTAGTGGGCACCCAGATCTCCTTTTACTCACTGGACCCTGTGAAAACTGGGAGGCATAAGCCTACCTGCCGTTTGGGCTGAGGGTGAAGTGGAGGTAGCCTGCCAGTCCCTATTTACCCATAGTTCCCCTGAAACCTCTTTTCATTCCCTGCCCTCATGTGAGCCAGTTGCTGCTGTCTCCCCCTGGCTGGGCTAGGGGGTCTGTCTTGGCCATCTCTCCTTTCACCGGCTGCTGTCCTAAGTCACATCTAAGGTCTCCATTGAGAGACAGCTCTGCCCCCACACTCAAGCACCACAGAAAGCCTGAGCCTGGCTCCCTACCTGCCCACACACAGACTACCTTTACTACATGTGTGAGTGCGGGGCTGTGTGGTGGCATGGGACTGTAGCCCTTGCTTCCGTCTCCTTGTCTGCACTCTTTCTCAAGGCACCGCTAGCCCTGGCTCCACAAGATGGGGCTAAGGCACTAGGCATGTATTATGTTGTGGCTGTTGCTCAGGGCCACAGCTTGTCCCCTCCCCTGCCTTTCCTTGCCCACTCCCCAACCCTGTGCCCAGCTTGCTGCTTGTGCCAGTTGACTGTTTTTGCTTCAGTGTTTGATTCTAGAGTCTATATAGACCCCTCCGCCCCGCAACCAACTCCCCCATCTTCTCCCCCTATTTCAGGGGCTCTTGGTCTCAGTTTGCACAGTGGGTAGAACTGGGAGGGGGGTGCTGTTGTGCTGCTGGGGCTCCTTTGCCCCCCCTTCTGGGCCCTGCACTATGATGTATGAAATGTATGTACAGACCAGAAATGTTTATATACCCAATAAAGATGGAGTTTCCATATTTATCAGGACAGACAGAAAGGGACTCCTTTCTGGAAAGTCAGAGGGCCAGGGCAAGTTGGTAGAGACAGCTGAGGGTGGGTGGCCCCAGGGCAACTGTGGCACACAGGCCAGCAAGGGGATGTCTCTTGGAGATGTGCATTTTTTTCTCCCTATAAAGAAGTAATCAACTCCTCAAAAGTTTATAGAAATTCTTTATTATTACACAAAAATAGACTCTCTTTTTTCCTCTATTTATTTGATCCCACTCTGGTCTCTGTTCAGAGGGGAGGCAGAAAGTTCCCATGCTTCTCTCCTTCCCTCCATGATGGGACCTGCAGCTGGGTGGAGCTGGCAGGGTCATTCCCCACCAGGCCTCCACTACTGATACCTCTTCACCCCTCACACCTGCCTCTGCCATCTGCTCACTTGCCAGGTCATCTCATAGGCCCACTCACTTAGCTCAGCAGGCAAGGGTAGAAAAGGACAGTGGCCCAGGCTGGTGCCACTTGCACTTTCATAGGGTGGGCACCGGCTCCTAGGGCCTGAGTCCAGGCCAAGGCAGTGAGAGCTGTGGGTGCTGGGAGAGCGCAGTGCTGATGTGGGCTCAGAGCTTTCAGCTTTCCTTCATTTTCTCTGGCCCAGTAGAACTTTGGTGATGAAGGTGACTATGGCACTTGCTGGTTGGTCTGGGTCAAGCTCCGCAAAGAGGTGACACACATTTTCCCAGGGACTTCCTGGCTTCTTGGCCACAAAACCAAAGATCCTACAGGGACAAAGCCACGCATGGGCTCTTGCCTCCCTTTCACAGGAGAATAATGCTGGCCGTGTGGGGTGGCTTGTTACCAGGGCAGGGTTGGGCTTGCAGGGAGACTTACTTGGAGGTGGTTCCATCAGGGTTGGTCCATCTGTAAAGAGAGAGCCCTGAAGGAGTCCAGCCCAGGGCACAGCTCCTAAAGGGCGAGCTGAGCCTGAGGCCCACAGGACCACAGTATGGGAAAGGGCTCTAAGGAGGAAGGCTCACCTGCGGTCCTGGGGGTCAGTGCTAGAGAAGGTGATGCTGTTCACGGGGTAATGGCGGCGAAAGAAGAGCCTGTGAGGAATGAGTTGGGGAAGGGAAGTCACACTTAGAAATCCAGGTTTTGCCACTGGTGGTGGCACATGCCTTTAATCCCAGCACTCAGGAGGCAGAGGAAGGTGGATCTCTGTGAGTTTAAGGCCAGCCTGGTCTACATAGGGAGTTCCAGGACAGTAAGGGCTACAAAGAGAAACTCTGTCTTGAAAAACCAAGGAGGGAAAAAAAAAAAAGAAATCTAGGTTTCAAAGATGTAGAGATGGCTCAGAGGTTAAGAGCACTGGCTGCTCTTCCAGAGGACCCAGGTTCNTCAGGAGGCAGAGGAAGGTGGATCTCTGTGAGTTTAAGGCCAGCCTGGTCTACATAGGGAGTTCCAGGACAGTAAGGGCTACAAAGAGAAACTCTGTCTTGAAAAACCAAGGAGGGAAAAAAAAAAAAGAAATCTAGGTTTCAAAGATGTAGAGATGGCTCAGAGGTTAAGAGCACTGGCTGCTCTTCCAGAGGACCCAGGTTCAATTCCCAGCACCCACATGCAGCTCACAACTGTCTGTAACTCCAGTTCAGGGGATCTGACACCCTCACACAGACATGCGTGCAGGCAAAACACCAGTGCATGTAAAATAAAAGTAAATAAATTAGTTTTTAGAAAGAAATAAATCCAGGTTTCTGGGCTGGGGAGGTAGCCCAGAGGTTAAAGTCATGGAGTAGCCATACAAGCTAGAAGTTGAGTTTGGGTCCCCAGGACCTGCAGTTCAGCCTCAGAAAGTGGAGACAGAGTCCCAGCAGAGAGCTAGCTAGCAAGACTAGCTGTGTCTTTGATTTCTGGGTTTGAGAGACCTTGCTTCAATAAGGTGGAAGAGTGATCGAAAAAGATTCTTTTTTTTTTCAAGGTTTCTGTGTAGCCCTGCTTGTCCTGGAATTCACTCCATAGACTAGGTTGGCCTCGAACTCAGATCCACCTGCCTCTGCCTCCTGAATACGGGGATTAAAGTCATGTGCGACCACAACCAGGGACCAGAAAGATTCTTAATTATCAAACTGGCGCCTTCATACATAATGCAGACATGTATGTACACATACACCACACACATACATGAAAAGAAAAAAAAATCCAGTCCCCTCCTTGGGACTCTAGGGAGGCTGATGCTGATGCTCACCTTCTCTGGTTGTCTGTCAGTGTGATGCCTTGAGCTGAAACTTTGAAGTGGACAATGGCTGGTACTGGGTTGGGGCTGCAGCTCAGAGCTGCAGAGCTGGCCTTGGCCACAGCTTGAGGACCAGTCAGTGACTCTGTCTCCACGGAGGTCAGGTAGAGCACACTGCAGGCTAAAGAGACAGGAAGTAGGTTGATGAGCTAGCATGGCTTTGCCAGAACCAGGTTCTGTCACCCTTTAGCTTCTCATCCCATCATCCTGTGCATTTCTCTGCCAAGTGCTGTTTGGATGCACAGAACCACACACTGACAAGCTAGAAAGGCGCCTCCCAGATGCCAAGGGATCTGCGGCAGTTGTGACTCCTGTATTGTGAACCCCCAAAACTTAGCTTGTGACCCCTTTCCTGCTTTCTGACAACATGGGGTTCCTCCGCCTTTGTGGGTCTACCTCCCACCGACCTATCAATGGAGCCACAGTGTCCTCTTGAGCACCAGGGGGAGGGAGGGGAGGTAGGACTCTTACCGGCTCCCTGCCGCAGGAGGTCTGCTGCCGTGCTCATGTTCGTAGGCACTGGGGCCTCTGGGGCTTTTTCCAGAGGATCTGAGGATATGAGGGCCACCAAGGAAAGTCAAGAGGGAGAGGCTTCCCTAGGTGCTGGAGGACTACTCCCTTAGCTACCCTAATGGAAGGGGTGGGAGGAGGCCTTTTGGATTTGGCTGTAGGGGTGATGAGAGCCGAGGAGACATTACACACCTTTACTGGGGATTCGCAGACAGCAGGGCAGGGAGATGGGGGAGATGGAGTGCTGAGAGACCAGGGCAGAGAGGCTGCCTGCAAGGGGAGGAAAACACATCCTGAAGGACACATGGATAGCCGGGCTTTCTCTACTGCCCTCTTGAGGCCTCTCCCTTAACTGACCCCCTAGAGCCCTCTCAGACTCACCAAAATAGGGCTCAGTAGGACAACCCTTGATCTTCACGCCTTTGGGCCCAGTCTCAATGAGGAAATGGCGAACCAGTTGCTCTGAGGGGTCCCCTGAGTGGAGGGAGGGGTGTAAAAGTGAAGCTTTACTGGATTCCAGGATCTCAGTTGCTCTCTGGTGGGCTTTCCTTGCCCCCTCCCTTCATGGAGCTGTCCTGTGCATCACTCTGCGCTTGATTCTACTGCTTCTCCCCTCGCCACACCTGCTCCCTCAGCTTGAGCATTCTCTACCTTTCCAGGGCTGGGCGCTGGGTGGGGGTGTAGCCACCTTGAGGGCTAGTCCATAGGCTCCTTGGAATGAATGGCTGTCCCTGATCAGGAAGGTCCCAGGGTCTTTGTCTTTGAGCAGGGCGATGGCTGAAGGGCAAAAGTTAGAGATGGCTGGCAGCCTCCACAGCCCCACTAGCAGGTTCCCAAGTCTCTCACTCCGACAGCTGTGTGGATGGCGGAACTTTGGGACCTTGAGTCATAGGGCTTTGGACAGCTAGTCTGAGGCCAAAGCTGAGTCGCTGGTGAGCAACTCTGCTAAGAGTTTAGACAGAGGGAACCATCAAGATGAGACTCACAGCCAAGACAGGCCTTGGAGGTGGGGTGGGGTGGGATGGGCACACTACCTTTTCTGATTTCGTACCTTGCTCACGGGACAGGTGCGGCTTGTACCAGAACTTGGATGTGTCCTGGACGAACTTGACATTAGTTTGGTTCTCTTGTAAAGGGTGCTCTAGGAGAGGGATTGAGTTTGAACCCCAGGGGTCCCCGCGGTCTCTGGGAGGTGGGGTTCTTTAAAGGACATTCAGTTGTCCTACAACCCCCTTATACCTGGGGGTTGGGTGACATCTGGGAGAGGAGGTGCAAAGGTGACGTGTTGATTGGTGCCTCTGGCTGGTGGTGATGGCTGTTGCCCAGACCCAGGCAGGTGTCGCTTTTCAGGAAGTGGTGGTTGAGTGGGATCACTGGCATCATAGGAGGCAGCCAATGGGAAGGCGGGGGTGGGTGAGCTCTGGGGTGGTTCTGGGCTGGCCACAAGCCAGGGCATTTGGGTAGGCACAGGAGTAAGGGGGGAGCCATCTGGGCTGTCTGGGGGGCCCCGCCAGGGAGCATGGTGGAGTCCAGGCAGGGTGCTTGGCACAGGGCCCCGAGGACTGCCACTGTTGGGATGACTCCCTGGGCTCCTTTCCTGAGGCCAGCCATTGGGTGAGCTGGGTGGGGAGGTCTGGGAGAAAGGGCTAAGGTCTGGTGGCTCAGGCCTGCTGCTGGCCAGCAGCTCAGGAGCCTTTTCAGTGCCTCCCTGGACAACAGGGGGCAAGGCCCCGCCCGGACCCAGTCTCTGAGTTGGTGCCAAGGAGGAAGACCTGGTGTCTTGCTGTCGGGTGCTGCAGGGGAAATGTAGATGGTCAGACAGCCCCAGCCTTGGGCTGCCGACACCAGAGAAAGTGCCCAAGTAGCCTTGGCCCTCTTTGTACCTTTCTTTGCCCTGGACTGGGCTGCTGGTGTGCAGGGGCGTGGAGGGACCAGACAGCTCTGAAGAGGCAGTGCACTGGGGAGACCGAGGCAGCGTGCTGTGCCCAGTGGAGCCATCCCTCCAGGACAGCTCAGGTGACTCTGAGATGAGGAGAGGGGCTCTGTGAACAGGAGCTTGCTTTTCTGTCTGGCTGACTTCCCTCGCACCCATGGCACCAACAGCAGCTTTTAGAACCCTTCTCTGCCCTGGACACTCCCACTCTACTGTCCTCACCTGTAGATGCCAAGGGTCCTCCTGTTGAGGCCAGGTGCCCAGGCAGTGGGTACTTGTCCCTTCCATCCTCTGCCGGAATCTCATAACCCAGCTTCCTGGACTGCAGGTAGGGTGGACTCCCCGGGGACACAGAACCAGCCCGTGGTGAGTGAGCACCAGGGCTAGGGTACCCTCTGCTCTCACCTGGGGATCCACAACTGTGAGGTACCCGGCCATATGCTGGGCAGTAACTGGGAACTGCTCCTCCATAGCCATAGGTTACCAGGGCAGGGTACCCTGGATGCCCATACCTGCCTTCAGGGCATATGGCATAAGAGCAGCCCTCATGCCCTTCCTCACCCACCTTGGGTGGCTTCAGGCAGCTGTAGTCAGGCATTGGGGCATGGTGATGCCCACAGGCAGGCACCAGCAGAGGCAATGGGTGTCCCGGCCTCACTGGATGCAGGAGAGGCTTGCCTGCTTCGCTGGCCCACCCCTCTCCAGCCTCCCTCTCTAGTCGCAGTCCATACAGGGCTGCTGTGGGCAGGGCCAGCTTCTCCTCACAGGCTGGGCATGAGCATAAGGTAGATATTGCAGGGTCCTCCAGGATCACCACCTCCCGGTAACCTGCTGAGCGGTAGCCAAAGTCTCCGTTGGCTGGTTTCCCTAACTCAGATGCGTAGGGGTATGGCCCTTCTGACAGTGACCTGCAGAGGCGTCTCTTCTCCATAGAGCTTTCTGTGTAGCCCTGGGGGTGTCCCTCATAGCCTCCATAGGGCCGTCGTCTCTCCAGGGTTCCCTCTGGCCGGTAGTAACCCCCATTGGGGACTGCACAAGGCTCCCGGTAGCCCTGTCGGCAGGAGCAGTGGCGGCTGAGGCCAGGCCTGTGACCTGGATACATCCCAAGGTGCAGGCCCCCACCCACAGAGGGCTGCTCTTCATCATCTAGGATAGCTGTCTCACGCCCAGCTCCACGGCCCCCACTGGCCACTCCACAGCCTCCCAGCAGACGATCCAGCTCCTGACGTTCAGCAGCGGTTGGGGGTGGTCGGCCAGGGGATTCTGCTGTGGGTTCTGTGGTGAGTGTGGATGAGTGGCCAGAGTCGCTGCTGACAGAGAGCATGGGGGGCGGGGGAAGCTCTGGAGAAGGTGCTGGTGGAGTCTGACGGGGGACCCGCTGCACCTGGGCATAAGGACTGCCATCCAGGGGGCCCCTTGTGTGGGCCAAGGAGCCTGAGTGGAGAAGAATTTGTGAGTGGGGACATTACTAACACCTTAGTGTGCCTCTCCCCACAAATCACAAGGCTATATCTCCCAGCAGCTCTCCACCCCACACACCATCCACACTGTCCTCATGGTGCTGGTTGAAGTTCTCGTAGGAGTCCCAGCGTACAGCAGGCTCCGTTGTGTTATAATCCACAGAGACAGAGGGATCATTCCGTGGGGTGTTGCCTGTAGAAAGCCACCTGAGTACTGAAGATCAGGGGGCCCCCAATACCTCCAGCACTCTACCCCTCCAGCTCCCACTTACCTTTGATCTTCTCAGGACTGGAGGAAAAGACAAACTCCACTGAGGCTTGGAAGGGGAACCGCTCATCTGTGGAGGTGGTGGTGTTGAGGAGCCAGGCCCTGCTGACATCCCTGTCTCTGCCCACCACCTGCCACTTCATAAGCCTCTGACTCACCGGCCCAGGCCTCATCCAGCTGGTCCTTGGGGAAGGCAAGCCGTGACCCATGGATGGTACATGTGTGGAACTGAACTCGGAACACAAGGGTCCGGTCTGTCCCCTGGCCACCCTTGTGATAGCAGGTTACCTGAAGGAGGGCAGGAGCCTGGGGGTCAAACCTTCATATCCATTTTGCCTTATTTGTGCCTTTACCCCAAGGGCTGCCAGTTGACAGCTTCTGCCATGCCCTAGTTTCAAGGTGAACTCTCCTTCAGGATACCAGGTGGGGGATTTCCTTTGGACCCTCCAGTCCTGCTTGAACTGATGCCTGGTCAGTTGACTATATGGCTAGAAGCCCCCACTCCATTACAGTCCCCAGCCTCAGGATCCCCCTCACCATGACATCGCCTTTGAGGAGGAGAGCTGGCTCTAGGCTGATGCAAAGTTGCTGGGGTCCTGGGCCTGCAATGTGACTTTGGGTAAAGAGAAGGCAGAACAGTCAGAAGCATCCAGGGAGGGCACAGAGGTGGCTATGTAGAGTCAGGCCCTAGAGAGTACTTCCACCTCCCTGGCTGGAGCCAGAAGGCGGAGCCTGGGGAGGCTGGGGACAGACAGAGGGACACAGGCACAGGCAGGTGTCAGGGCCAGGGAACAGAGCACTCACTATACTCCAGATGTGTAGACCAGCTGCATAGACTGGTAGATCTTGAGGAAGGGCTGGAAGCCTGGAGGGGTAGAGGAAGACATGTGGGGTGAAGTGGGGTGGGAAACGGCTGTTCCTGTGGAATACATCCCAGGTGGACTCACCTGTGTTGGGCTCAAAGGCTGGCAGCATGGGTACAAACACATAGTGCAGGAAGAGCGGGCTGCTGTTCATCCTGATGGAGCCAGACAGCAGCCCGCTAAAGTAGCTGACATAGCTGGTGGGAGAGTGCCAAGGAAAGCATCAGCGTCTTCCTTTAGAGGGTGCCTCACACTAACTCAGCAGTACAGACCTTCTACCAAACCTTGGGAGACCTAGAATGTTCTTTTAAACTTCAAGGAGGCCAGCTTGGCTCGTCCCGTAAAACCTTTCTCACAAGCCTCTGCTGTACTTTCTTCACGGACCACATCTTCAGCTAGAATGATCTAATCTGTTTGTGCATGGCTTCTTGTCTTCCACTCCAGTGGAATGAATGCCACGAGAGCCTAACCCTGTTTGTTCTGAGTCCCCAGAACTTGGGACAGTGCCTGGATCCCTTGCATTGTGGGATTCAGGTGTGCTGCCTGAGCAAGAGGATCAGCCCTTCCCCACTGGGCTGCTCACCGGCGCTGGGAGGGCTGCAGTTCTGTGGCCACCTTGTCCTCGCAGAATTTTCTCATGGTGAGAGTTGCCAGTGCCTGGTCTGCCCTGGGGAGAACAGGGCAGGTGGGGGTGCTGATGGATTAGACTCATTTTGGCCTTCCATGCCTAAGCCCCAGGGAAGGAGGAACCATGAGATCTCCTCAGTGTAGAGCAGACCCCCCAGTGGTAAAGAAAGCTAGAAGCCCTATAGTACAGTTTCCCGGTTGTTGGGCCTCAGGCAATTGTCCCCTGAATTTGACTTTCCTCACCTGTAAAATGGGGCAGTTAGACAATCTGATGGGTTGAGATGTGTCCCTCCCCCAGAGAGATGTACCTCAAATGTACCTCTGCAGATATGGTTAGATAGGCTAAGATGGGATCATGCAGGAGCAAGGTGGGATTGACCCTTAGAAGAGGAAGAACAGAAACAGACGCACAAAGAGAACACCACATGATGACGAAGGCAGAGGTTGGAGTGATGCCGCTGCAAGCCAAGAACTGCCAAGAATTGCCAGTCACCACCAGAAGCTGGAAAGAGGCAAGGAAGGAGTCTGCCTAGAGTCACAGAGAGAGCAAGGCCCCACTGATACCTTGACTTTGAATTTTTAGCATCTTAGAACTGTGAGACAATTGAGTTCTCTTATCTGTTGGAGAGTGCTGGGCACCATGTGGAGATAGGCGGTACCTAGTTTAGGGGTCTGACTACAGGCTCAGATGAGAAAGGGCCCCAGGGCAGGGCAACTCACCCTGCCGAGATCTTGCTGTAATGCATATAGGCAGAGACGATGACCCCTAGCTTGCCCTTGCTCCCCTGGGAGGTAAAGAAATGGTTGTGGGGCCTGCGTGGTCTAGGCTGAGGTTGCCTCAGCTCTATGACCCCAAGGTCCCAGCCCACCTTGCAGTACAACACGACCACGTGCTGGGGGTCAGCACTGAGCCACGTCTCCATGGCCTTGCAGATAGAACACAGTTTGTCCAGAGGTGGGGCATGCAGCTCAGGCCAGCCAAAGTCCTGCACCTGGGAAAGTACAGGGGGTACAACTGTGTGTGACGGGGAGCAGGAACAAGGAGGTGAGAGGGCATGGACGTAAAACGGCCCTGGGGCGAGGTGGGGCTTGCTAGCAGTCCGCAGTAGCTGGGCACAGTTTTCAGCCAATCTGTACCACGTTTTCAGGCATCTTAAATGGTATGTCATATGGGAGAGTGCTTAAGAGTGGAGAAGAGGGAGAGGGGACTGAGGTCGGTATGTAAAATGAAAAGTAAATCTTTTTAATTAAAAAAAGAGTATGAAGTTATAACTTCAGAAAAAAAGAAGAGTAAAGTGGATGTCAACTGCTACTAATATCAAGGAGGCGGAGTTTTCTCCCAGGGTTGGCTCAGCTTAAAGGTCAGACAGACCATTACCTCCTACCTTAGGGTTCAGGCGGGTCAGGTCATGTCGCTTCTCTGAAAGGTTGAAGAGCTGAATAAAGAGAAGAGTTAGATGAAGGCAACCTCGGACAGAGGGGCTGGAGGTGGACCCTCAATGAGAATCTTCCTCTAAAGTAAGATTGCAATCCTCTGGAGCTGGATTCTCTGTGAGCTGCTGCTCGCCCAACTGAGCTCAGGCCCTGCCCTGGCCTTGCACACCAACACCGCCCCGCCAGCTCCATCTCAGGGATTGATAGCAAACAGAAGCCTTGCCCATTTGGACTTCCCAGCCCTCTCATTGGTTGAATCAGGTCGACCCGCTCCTCACCAGGTACTTGTCCCGGTGCTTAGACTGCAGCACGTGGGCCAGCTCGCGCAGGTGGCCCCGGTGTCGCTGCTCATCCGGCCGTGCGGGGAAAGCCGCAGCCAATATCCGCTCGGTCACATAGGTGAGGTCCAAGTCCCAGCGACGCTCCATGAGCGGATCCAGGCTGAAGCTCCTGGCAGAGGTCGCAAAGCTGACTTAGGGAACAGAGGCCAGGCGCCCCACGGGGCTAGGATGATGAAAAGGGTAATGGGGAACGCTGGGAGGCCTGCTAGATCCTGAGGGGGCGTGGTCCGGAGGAGGAGCACTGTCCTGGGGTGTTTTATTGGGGGTCACTGTCATGAGCTGAGTGGGGGTCCAGGGGAAAGTGCCCACGTGGGCTCGCCGGGCGCCCTCACTCACCTGGGTAGGGTGCTGCGTTGCTTTGAGTGGTTCAGGGACTTGGTGGACCCCTAGTGGACGAGAAACCTTATGCAGACATCTCTTTGGATGCATCTGTTCTAAGCATCCCAGTCCAAAGTTCCACAAGCCGTGGTCTCCCAAAAGCTACCCACGCGCCCCTTCCCGCCCAGGCCCCTAGCATCCCTTACCAGGTGTTCTATGCACCGGACTGGGGCAGTGTTTCTCCGCTAGCGGGAGGAGGTGGGGGAGAAATGGGAGTGGTTAGGGCAGGGGCAATGACTAGTCTGGACCTGGAGTTGGGGGTGGGAGGGAACGTCTGGGAGTGTGGGGGGTCTCCAGCCCCCCAGGAGACCCTAGAAGACAATAACAGCGAAGAGCTAGAACAGTCAATACCCACAGCGCTCAGTTTTAGGTAACTTCCTGGAGACCCACTGAGACCACTAGACCTCTAGTCAAGTTCCTGTCTTCCCTGCCCCATCCTAGAGCACACTCACCAGCTCCGCAGGGGGCAAGGCCTGACAGGATGAAGTCACCTGGAAGGAGATGGGAGTAAGGGACTGAGCTGATGAAATGGGGTGCCCGGCCTCAGCAGCAAGGTGGAGGGGCTGTCAATTGTTGAATACAGGCTCCAGTTGAGGTTCCTCTATTTAAGGGAGCCTTGCTTCTGGCCTCCTGGTCCCCCACCTCTCAGGCCCCCTGCTTGTTGCTCTTGGCTCTCAGCCCCCTGCCCAAACAGACCCCCATTCATCCAGCTGCAGGACAGGAGTTATATATAGAGGCAGGCAGGCAGGCAATGGCCAGGGGTGGACACTAGCCTCTTTCACCGTTGAGACCCCACCCATGGGGACATAGCTCCCCCAAGCTAGCTTGAGGCCCTAGGACTACCCCCCTGCACTGGAGGAGAACCAGGAATGTTCCTCAGAGATGAGGCTGCCTTAGGTTCTCAGTGGACAGTGGGTACCACCTACAGTATGGGCTGAAGCGGTCCAGCCCTTCCAGCACCCAGGGTAAGATCAACTCAGGCATCCTGAGGACCCTCCCCAGAGGGAAAGCACAGCCTATTCTGTTGCCTGGTCTCTGAAATCCAGCTCCCTCTCTATCCACCCCACCCTTCCTCCTCCTCCTTCTCCCCCCCCCAGCCAGCTGCAGCCTGGGCGCAGCACCAAGACAAACTGTCCACCCTCCTGGGCCAACCCTCCAGGGGTGGAGTAGGGTGGTTCTTAAAGGGCCCAGCACAACACCCCTGCCACCCAGGAGGGGTCTCTAGGAATGACCAGGACTGGGTGGAAGAACCATGCCAGCGTGGCTGAAGAAGCCTGTCTGGACAGTGGAAAGGCTCCATCCCTGTCAGCTAGGACCAGGCACCCACCTTTGCTTCGCATTTTCTGTGTGTGGCCACCTTGCAGACTAGAGAGGAAAGGGAGGAAAAGGTTAGCAGGGACTTATGGGAGCAGTGAAGAGGCCATCCTCCACTTCCACAGGCCCTGAAAGCCAACCCTGGGACTTAACGCTAGATTGCTGGAGTTGTGAGCAGGACAGGGTAACAGCAGGTTCTGCTCCTGAGTCAGGGGAAAGGGCCAGAGGTTCTGCTCTAGGATGAATGGAGGTGAGGAGGAAGGGAAGCCCCTATCACAGGTGGGGATGGGAAGGAAGCAAAGTCAGATCTCCTAGGCTGTGGCAAGGTGGATGTGAGCGAGGGCATTTGTTTCTGTTCTGTGAGTCTGCCTGCTCCTGGAGCCACAGCACAGTGGCCATGGAGTGGAGGGCTCAGAGTAGGAGGGAACAGCACCTCACCTCGGCAGGAGACACCTGTCCCGTCGATGGTGACTTTACACACTGCACACACTGGAGCTTTCTTTCGGAAAACCTTCTCCCTGAAGCTGTGTGCTTCTGCTTTCCTAGGCTGCGGGCGGGACGGCAGACAAATAGAGGTGTGAGTTCCTAGTGGGCCCATCTCCAGGCTGGGCAGGAGCCTTGCCGCTTCCCTCTGAACTCCAAGACACACTTGGCCACAGCTGTTTCAGGACAGTCATGGGGCCTGTCCTCTACAGGGCTTGGAATGTGACCCCTTGCGTCACCCTGGCTAGGTCAACTCCTCCCTAAGAGATCACTTAGGCCCCTCACGTGGCCCTGCTATGTGATGTCCTTGTCGTTGCCACTTCCCGAATCTTGGCAGAGCAGGGGTCTGACTCTTGCTATCTTGCCCTCCTCTGATGAGGCTTGGATACTGTGAGCTGACGGCCCAGATACATATGCACGTTGTCACACAACACCCAGACTGGCTTCGGCCAGTCCTGAGCCCCTGGCTCTCAATGTCCCCACACTGCAGGCAGCTGACATGCTCCTCCCCCATGGTCAGAACAACATGTTTAATATTCTTTGTGCACTGGGGGCAGGCAGCAGCTGGAAGGGGGTGGCAGTGGGCGCACAGCAGCTGCCTGCTGCCTCTGTATGTGCCCTCTCCGTGCTGAGTTGTGAGGCCAGGAGCTGAGCTCCCTCCACTTGCCCAGGTCTACTTCAGTCCCTCTCATCCCAATCCACCCCTCCCAGCCCGCGTCTGTGGACCATCCGCCATACGCATTCTTCATCTCCTGTTCCCTCCTCTCCCACCACAGTGGTGACACCTTCAAAAGGCAAGGGGGAGGACAATGACAGCACCAGTTTTGGTCTCCTGACTGTTCCAGAACTCCTCTGGACTGGCGGTGGGACCCGCTACAACACTTGGACATACTTGTTGATAACATCATGTGCGGATGACGTCAGTGGAAGGCAACCTCCCAGTTAGAGTGCCTAAAGACCTGGCTTCCTCCCTACCTTTCATTCCCTTCTTCCCATCCCCTTTCTCTCAAGCTTCCCTGGGAGGTCAGGGCTTAAGCTCCTAACTGAACCTCCAGGGCTAATTCAAGCTCAAACCAGGAAATACACAGAGATGTCAAAACCGAGGCCAGAGGAATGAGGGGAATACTAAGGCAGCGGAAGGAGCAGAAGAGGCTGAAACTAGCAAGAGGGTCTGGCCTGAATCCTGACCGTCCCCCCCCCNGTACCTCCACCCTGCCCCACCTTTGCCCTGCTGGTGGGGCACTCCTACCCTGCTGGTGGCCCGGCTGCTGTCCCTCCTCCCCAGGACTCTGAGCAACCTTTCCACAGGGCCGCTGGACTTCATGGTGTCCGGCTGGCTGGGCTCTTGGCTGCAAGGCCTGAACAATGCTGGGGCTTCCTGGAAGCAGCCTGACCCAGGCAGCCTCTTCCCTTGGGTGGAGGGGAGGCTGTCTAGCTGGTGTGTGGAGAAGCCTGGCCCTGGAAGTGGAGGGAAGTGCGGGCGGGAAGGGGGCAGGTCGCTGCTCCAGGAAGTGGGGTGGGGGAGGATGTGGGGGAGGCCAGTAGATCAGATTCCCAGGATCTACCCTGCTGGGAGTGTCAGCCCAAGATCTTTAGCTCTCCTCATCTCCTCTGGAGCTGCCTCTCACCCGGAGGGCCACCCTCTGTAGGGGTCTGTGGTCCTGAGATCCAGCCCCAGAATCAGCCAGTGAGGCGGGGTGGGAATTCAGGTCTCAGGGCAGGCCTGGAAGGCCAGAGAACACTGTGTCCCCAGCCAGTCTCTAGCCTGGACTCTATGCTCCCTTGGGACTTCCTGTGGGAAGGGAGTGAGCTGGGAACTAGTACCCATGGCAGCCCAGGACTCAGAATCCTCAGGGTGAAAGAAAGTAGGAATGAGAGCCAATAAATGGGAAAGGATCATGCAGGGCCCTCCTCAAGGCCAAGTTCCAGCCAGAAAGCCCAGCTACCCACACTAGTGGTCTATCTTGCTGCAACACAAAGCACTGGGAAGGCTCCACCTGAAGACTCCAGCTACTATGGTCCAGATAAAAATCACAGTTTCTGGCTATGTGCCCTGCACCCAGGACCCCACGCAATCCCCCAAACCTGAGCACTACCTTCATGGCTCTTCTGGGCCTGGCTCTCCTTCCTCTGTGGCTGTCACTGGGCCTGAAGATAGGACAGGAGGCCCCCTCCCAACACACACTCCACCCCCTCTAGGGCCTCCTTCTTCCCTCCTGGGAATTGGGCCAACTTCCTGTCCCTGGAGTCAAGGGAAGGAGGTGGTTGGGGCCTTGGAAAGGATGGAACAATCTTCCTTAAACAAGGGTCAATGGCCTGGGGGTTCTCATTCCAAGCCAGGGACAGCAGCCTTTGGAATGCTATAGCTGTCACTTGAAAGAATGTACAACCTTGTCATCCTCATTTGCATGGTATTTACTGAATGTCCCAGTGCAACTCCTCCCACTCTAGCTACATCTGCAGGGTCCCACAGGAGTTCCTTCCTCTGCCTCCAGCTCACCTCCCTGGGACACCTCAGTCTGAGGTCTCTTTCTGTATGCCCTAAGTCTTTATGAAACCTGTGACCTGTGTACCCTGGCTAGAAGGTGGCACCTGAGTGGCAAGGTGTGGGCCCCCATCCTGTAACTGGAGAGGTCCACCGGCTCTGTGACCCCTACCCGAGTCCTGGCTGTGTCCCAGGACATTCCAGGCTGATGGCCAGGTGGGCAGCACCCGGTCCTGCTGGGGTAGATGGGTCATTGTAGTGCCTGGGTGAGTGTGGCATCTCCCATCCAGTATTTTCCCTCTGTACCAATAACGCATAGTCCTACTTCTGCTGCCTCCGGTGGGGCTGAAAGTCCCCTCCTCTGGGAAAGGTCCCCAAATATCCTCTGGCCTCGTTGAAATTTCACTGCCCACCCTGACTAGAAAAGTGCCCACTAGGAGGCTGCGATGTGTTGGCTGGTCGAGAGCCTCACAGCTCTGAGTGTCCCCACGGGGAGTACTTCTGGAAGGAGACAGCGACAACCTATGCCAGAGGGATGGCTGAGTTGGCATCACCAGATCCTGCGGGTCCTCACTTCCCACCTCCTGCTTGGAATATTCCAGATCTGTTTTTGCTTCTCGTCAGCCAGGCCCCCTCTTACTCTGAAGCCTTGGGTTTGTTTGGAGAAACCCCTCCACCCACCCCCACACCCCTCCTTCCTGGAAATAGCTGTGGTTGGATGAGAAGCTGGGAGCCGGGCCACAGAGGAGTGAGGCCCAGGAAAGAAGGGAGGGGAATGGAGGTAGGATTCAAGGGTGTATCCAAAGGGACCTAGGGGGTGTTTAGGCAGGACAGAAGTGGAAGATGGCTTATAGGAGGGATCGGCTTCATCTGTGCCTGCATTGTGCCTCAGTGTCCCAGATAGGGAACAGGAGAAAAACACGCTTGGGATGCCCTCTGCCAGGCCAGGGCCGAAACAGAGCTGCCAGCTGCCACGGGCATCTTGTGTTCAAAGTGCGCTTGTCGTTGGAACTGTTCGGAATGCACTCAGAGACTGGCCTGACCCTGCAGCAGTGCGCAGTGAGGCGCGGGAAGGCGTGGCGTCCTGAACTAGGACCACAACCATGCCCCGCCCCCTGGTCACCTCTAGGATCTCTAACTGCCCCCTAGCTCCCTGCGACCAGGGCGGTGCTGGCCAGTCCC
>LOJH01039923.1:0-14734 GCA_001685095.1 Ellobius talpinus | reverse complement strand
TATTTCGGGGTATAAGCTAGCCGTGCGGGAGCCGGGCGGGACGAAAGCAGGCCCGTGCCCCATCACTACATATGAGTATATATCTCTACATCAGTTTCATTATCCCTTCTCTGTTGAAACAGACACAGGTTAAATTTGTGATTTAGTTATTGGTAACAATGCTGAAATATGCAATGCATATGGAGGTGCCAGTCTTTCCACAAGTGATGCTGTTTCATGTGTGTGTATGTGTGTGTGTGTGTGTGTATCCAGCAAGCTTGCTAGATTGTGTGGTAACTTAATTGCTTAAGTTTCTGGCCGTCTGCTGTATTATTTGTTCATAACTGCTCCATTAATTTACATACCCATTAACAGTATACAAGGAGATAATTTCCTCTATAACCTCACTATCATTTGTCATGGTGGTGGTTTGAATAGGAATGGCCCTCCCTCATAGACTCGCGTATTTGAATAATTGGTTCATAGGGAGTGGCAGTATTTGGACATGTGGCCTTGTTGGAGTAGGTGCGGCTTTGCTGGAGGAAGTGTGTCACTGTGGACTGGGCTTTGAGGTCTCAGAAGACCAAGCAGTTCACTTGCTGCTGCCTGTGAATCAAAATGTAAAACTCTCAGCTCCTTCTCCAGCACCATGTCTACCTGCACACTGCCATGTCTCACCATGATGGTAATAAACTGAACCTCTAAACTGTAAGCCACCTAATTATGTTTGTTTATAAGACTTGCTGTGATCATAGTGTCTCCTCACAGCAATGAAACCCTAAGACATCCATCCTCTCTCTTCTTCACAAACTTCAAATTAAATAATTACTTTTTTGAGAATTTTATACATGAGTACTGCATTTATACAATTTCGATCACCCTCTCCCACTTCCTACCCTCTGCATGTCCACCCCACTCCCTCTCAAATCATTGACCTCTTCTGAGCTAGTATTGTACATATATGCATAACACACACACACACACACGTGTGTGCTTAGAGTTGTACACCGAGGATTGGGTAACCTATCAGTGGGCTTGCCCTGAAGAAGACTGATTCTCCTTCTCTCAGCAGCTATTAATTGCCTATAACTCTTCAACTCTTCATCTCACGGTGGAGCTTTGGGATAACAGGCATGCTAACAGGTGTAACTTAAGTTTTCATTTTCTGCTCTTAATAAATTTCAACAATTTTTCAGTTGTACGTTATTCAGTTCTCTGACTCTATTTATATATCCAATTTCTTCATTTTTCTACTTTTTTAAGGTTTGTTATTGTTGTTTTTGTGTGTGAGACAGAGTGTTGACATTTATACTAGGTTTATATGGAGCTCACTACATAGCCCAGGATGACCTTGAACTCATTATCTTTTGCCACAACCTCCAGGTACTGGAATGAGAGGCAAGTGGTACCACACTGACTGTGTTTTCCTACTAGCCTTTATCTGAGATAATGCTTCCAAATAATATGTTGCTTTTCATTTCTTCCTTTTGTGTGGAATATGTTTTACAGCTCCGTGTGCTTCATATCTTTATTTTTGCTTGTAGGCTTTGTTTTTGTGTGTGATATATATACTTTAAAAGTGATTACCAAAGTCAGAGTCAAGAATTCTGCCATGTCTTTCAAAATGTTGTATCCTGGAGTTACATTTAAGAATATAATACGTTACATTCTGAGACATTTTTTGTGCTTAGTATTGAATGAAAGTAAATTTCTTTTTTAAAAAAAATCCCGATTTCCCAGAAGCATTTATAGAAGAAACTATCCTTTCCCTATGGCATGCTCAGGTGCTCTTATGGGCACAAAAATTATATATATATACATATACACACACACACATATTGTATTTTGATAAAAGTATATTATTTTCTCTTATCCCCCTCTCTCACCAAAGAACCCTCTCTTCTTCCTAAACTACCCTTCTACTTCTATATCTTTACACATACACACACAAAAAATTCCCACTGCTTTTAAGTACTGNATTATTTTCTCTTATCCCCCTCTCTCACCAAAGAACCCTCTCTTCTTCCTAAACGACCCTTCTACTTCTATATCTTTACACACAAAAAAAATTCCCACTGCTTTTAAGTACTGTTGCTTACAAGAAAGTGGGTGGGGTGTGTATTGACATGATCAGAGTCTGTTTACATTACTGAGGAATGTGACATCCCTGCCCCTGCCCCATTAACCATTATCTGCTTACAGCTCCTCAGGGAGGCCTAGATCCTTGTGAGTTGCTCCCCTGTGCTGGAATAATGAAAAGTTTAAGTAAGAATGGAGGAGACAACATGGAATTGCGGAGAGTAATTCAGCACCTTTCCATGGTGCCACGGGGAATTCTTTTGCTTATTTGGTTGTTCATCTATTTCGGTGAAAATGTTATTGGGATTTTGAGAGGAGAAGACTACCTTGGTTTGCATAATATGGATACTCTCAACAATGCTATTTCTTCTGATCTATGAAGACAGATGACTTAGAGTTCTCAGTCTGTAGATCAGTTACCTCTTTAATCATTCTACTCTTAAATATTTTTTATCTCTGATACACTTGTAAACAATGCAAGACTATATTTGCTGTGAGTACATATATTTATATGTTACAATCCATACATATACAAACATACATACACCCGCAGACATGATAAAGCTTCCCTGAGTGAGGTTCACGGGTCCGGCAAAGTCTGAGGGTCTGAGTGTGAAAGTAAATAGTGTGTACAGAAAATGTTCACCATAGCTTTCTCCCTGCTGAATGCTTATGGCCCACAGATGACTCGGCTCACCTAGAGAGCCTACTTCTACTGAGATTAGCTAAATCCTTGTTCAGCTACGTGTAATAATCCTGCCTCCTTGTTTATATGTATGTAATAATCTTCTCTTCTTGTTCAAATGTATATAATAAATATGCTGAACTTTGGGGGGCTGTAGCTTTTCCATCGGAGATCCCAGATCACCCAATCCTTGTTTTTTTTTTATGTCTGTTTTTTTTATTCCCTTGCTGCTCCAGTTAGGCCAATCCCAGGAGCCAAGCAGAGCACAGAAATTGAATATGCATGTTTATGTATATACATATTTACACCAGCAAATAGTGGTGTTTGGATTTAGTACAATACTGACTTACTATTTTTAAAATCATTAATAACTGAGCCGATCAAATTCATCATCTTATATGTTGTATTTTTTTTGTCTATTATTGAGTTGTATTTTTTGTCTATTATTGAGTTTAAACAATATTTTTAAGAATTTGTTAAGATAGACTGGCACACAGGTGCTTGATATTTGTTCTACTTTCTATTTTAGAATTGCATATGCTCTTCAAAAGAATTTTTACATGAATAAGATTATGTACACAATATTAAATATTCAGTGAAATTTGTATTTATACTATTTTCGATACTTCTTCCTTTTAAAAGTCTCTTGCTTTGTTCTCCAGTCATTCAGGTATTGTCCTATGATGTTTCTGAAATTTACATGTTGTATATAATTTGTCTTCTGAGGAGTCCACCTTGGTGTGTGATTCCGTAAAGGCTAATCTTTGTTGTCAACTTAATTGCCACTAGAATCAACTAAAACCAAACCAGCTGGGCACACCTGTGAGGATTTTATTGACCTGATTATGCGAGGTGAGAAGACCCTCCCTAAATCTGAGCCACACCTTCCAGTGGTAGCCCACATTCTATAGAGAAGAAGGAAGCTTGCACTTTTTGCCTGTTTGACCTCATTCTTGGGGCAAACTTCATCTATCCTGCTGTTTAGCCATTCCTTCCCTGAGATTAGAATCTAATTCTATATTCCAGGTCTCTAGGAATCCTCTAGAACTCCAGCCCCAGGCTTGGACTGCTGAGAATCAAGTCTCAGGGACTGAACCACTGCAGGATTCTTGGCCTTTCCGTTGGGAGATGGCCTTCATTGGACTACACAGGGCATAGCTCATATGCGACTCTAATAAATCACAGACACACACACACACACCACCACCACCACCACCACCATTACTTTTGTTACTCTTGAGGACTGAAATTAACACAGACTCTATCTGAGGTCAAATGAGAAGGTTTTTCTTTAATTTTTCTCTATCGTACATGTTATCTAATTCATTGCTCTCACATTAAACTTAGTCGATCTTACATTTTGAGTTTTTATTTCTTCTAAAATCATAATAGGGGGTTCTACATTCTCTGTCATTTTTGCTAGTCACACTTTGTCAATTTTGGATAGTGATTAGTGGCAATCACAACCCAGTTTCCTTATTTAAATGTTTTCAGAGGTAGTGTCCTCATTTACTTATTCTTCTAGATAAATAAGAAAACCACCACATTAAGTCAAAAAAGTAGACCTGTGACTCAGATTGAATTAAACTTATATGTTAATTTTAGAAAAATGTTTAGAATATTTATGATTTCTAAGCAAGCATCATGTTTATCTCAGAAATATTCTGCTGTTCGGTACATTTGAGTTCTTTATTTTCTTGCTAGGATTTTTTTTATTATTTGTATATTATGATAATTTTTGCTACTAAGAAGAAATATTTTCTCATAATACCTGTTCAGTTATTGTTGATTTCCTAAAGACATGGTCCTTTTAATATTTTTAAATATGTATTCATTTCATTACTCATTAAGATTTTAAGAACAGTATAGTAATGTTGGAATTTGGGACATATATATGTATATATAAATGTTACCTTCTTTTCCCCGTCACATTTGAGGTCTTGATGGCCAGAGTTAAGAAAAAAAATGTTAAGTAATAATCCTCTCTCATTCGTTCTTTTTAAAAGGAATAGTTTAGGTAATTCTATAAGAAGGTGCTGTCAACTATCCTGTTATCTTTGCTAGGTGGTATACAAACCATGGATACCGACATTTTGCTGCTGTTTTCTTAGGCTTGCAGTGTCTATTCAACTGTATTAAATGTCTTTAAGCATCTTGAGCCCACCAGTGTCTGGTTTTCCAATTGCTCTTTCATTGCGCATTGTGTGCCCTAAGATCAAACTTTCGTCCAATTCCTTTCATTGATACCATTGGTCTATGGAGGTGGACTTTCTTTACTACCTGTAATAGAGCTTGCAAATATTTTTTATGCAAATTTCTTGTGCCTTTTCTATGAACTTTTGTTTTTATTTTATTTTATAACTTTGCCACTCAATGTTCTAGAATTCATTAATTTTACTTCTTAAAATATTTATAAAAAATTTCTGGGGTATTTTATTGAAATAATTCTGTAATAACTCTTATTTCCTGATTTTTCAATGGCTATTTTATGCCTATTTTCTAGTTTTCTAATGATTTCAATCAATAGACCTACACTAATGATTTCTTTTTAGAAAAGATATGTCTCCTACTGAATATCAAATGTCTAAGCAGAGCTAAATAACACACTACAATTTAAATATTGTCTTTTGTTTGCTTATATAACAGCAGTTCTAGCAATTTTCAAGTTTTCTTGTTTTTAAAGTTAAAATTACAACAGCTTTATATTTTTGTTTCCTTAGTACAACATATGCATTGATGTTTGATTTTACTATTTTCTTTTAATTTCATTTGTGTGTACTCTATAACATTTCCTCCTCTTTCTAAGCCCTCCCATGTCCCCCTCCCACTCTCTTTCAAATTCATGGTCTCTTTTCCTTTAAACACACACACACATCATCATCATCATCATCATCTTATTTGAGTTCATTTTGTTTTGTTTTTATGTGAGTTCAATTAGTTTTCCTCTTATGTATACATTTTAGGAATGACCACTGATATTGGAATACCAGTTAGGGGTTCATTGTTGGACAAGACTAATCCTCATTCATTCAGTGGTCATTAATTGTCTTATAGCTCTTCATCTAGGGGTGAGGTCATGTAAGACTCCCTTCAATTACTTTGGAATGTCAACTGATACTGTCTTTGTTCATGTCTTATTCAGGCAACCATATTGTTGTGAGTTCATGAGCTTCCCTGCCACATGTAGAAGTCACAATCTTGCAGCTGATGTCCTAGCTTTGTTATTAACTCCTGAACAATCTATTGAATTTCTTTTCATTTCTGGCTACTGGGATTAAATATTTCATTTCTTTCTTTCTTCTTTTTACCTTTTTAATGGTTAAGTGGCTATCTGTAAGGGTATACATTAAAGCCCACTGTGTGGCTAACCAAGGATTTTGTTTTCATTAGGTTTCTAAATAACCATTTGTTAGTTAAAGGACAATTTGTTTAACACCTACCATATGCTTAGCATTGTCTCCTTGTAAAAAAAATCACAGTTACATTTTTAATTTTCTCTGAGAACAATAGATTTTAAGGATGCTTTTCTCCTTCTAAAGCATTTAGAGCCTGTCAACTTTGACTGTTTAAAGCCATGTTATTAAAGCTTAGTTTTGTTGTATTTTTTTAGAAGATTCTGCTAATATTCTAGCGTTAGAAACCTACTGAGTCAACTTAATACAATATGGAAGTTGCTCTGTCCCTTACTCATTACAGATACAGTGAATTAATCCCAGTAGAGGACTGAACGTGGACATAGTACAGACCTTATATGATGACATTTAGTTAATAAATTATACATGGTAAGAAAATAAAATAAGTAGTAAAATGAGACAATTATCATAATATATTGCAATAAAGCTGCCATAACTCTTACACTTTGAGGCCATTATTCAATAAAATATGGTTACAAACAGAAGTGCAAAATGCCATTATAGCAGACTGAACTCATAATGGCTTCTCAGTGACTAATGTGGGCATATTTAAGGGTATACATTTAGGCTCACTCTGTGGCTAGACTATTAGTTAGATATAATGAATACACTGTGGGTATTCTGGAAGAAGAAGGTCACATGCCAGGAGGACGGTTCAGGAAGATACAAAACTTAAAACCAAGGAATTATGTCTAAAACTTTCTAATGGCTGTATTTGGAGGGCAGCTGTTCACTGACATACAAAATCACGGAAAGTGAAAGAATGTACAAGGGAAGGCGGCCATACATGATCAAGGAGCACCGCTGTATCTGATAAACATGACCAAGGGAGTACTGCTGTCCTTGCTAGACACACTTAAGGAACACAAATGCACCTGTCATACATGGTTTGGAAACACGAGTATACCTTTCTATATGTTCAAAGAGCACTGATAAGTGCGCTACACACAATCAGGGAGCACTGTTTTGCTAATATACTTTGTTTAAAAAGTCATAATTTTGAATCCAATAGTGCCTTAAGATTTTTTTATATTTGTAATACATTCCAAATTCTGGGACAGCTTTATCACAACTTCAGATTGAACATAGCACAATGGAACAATGTTTGCTTGTTATTTTACTTTGGGGGACATAAAGTGATTTTTTCCTGAAGGTAATATGGTAGCATATTTTGACTTTATGTTTCCTGGAAAGTTAGGCCTGTCAAATGAATTTTTAAACCTAAAAAAATAACAGTAGAAAAAACCCTCAAAATTTAGAGACAGAAATTGAGCGCTTCTAGATTTGCTGCCATTTCTGGCTCTAAATGAGGGCTCGTAGGCTAGAGAAGAGTGGATGAAATTTTTGACTTACATTGTTCTTGATGGTGAAAATGTTTGGTTTCCTCACACAAAACATATGCAATCTACTACTATTTCTTTCCAACCAGTTCCTATTACCCTAATTGAGAGAGGACGTGTATGCACGTTCTGGCATGGGGTTACAGGATAATCTTAATTTTCAGTCTGATGAGTTTTCTGAGTCTCAATCAAGTGTTGGCCAGCAATAAATATATTAGGGATGATTTAACTTTGGACTCGAGAGCTATTTGGAAGTTCAGTAAGGATTAGGTTCATATCTTCACACTGAAACTGCATAAGTGGTCTGTAAATTAGCTGTGATGTCATCATGGTCTTTGCAGATAATGAGGTCTGGAATGACCCAGAAGTACCTGAGTTCTGGCTTGAAAAGCAATACAGCATGAAGAAACTGAACAAGCCCTCTGCAGTATGTTCTCTACTCTCTTACAGAGAACATTCTAGAAATAAAGAACATAAGAGGTTTTACAGGTTCCTAAGTAAAATAATACTCAGCACTTTAGAGAGAATGCATGGAAGGTAAGCAGGAATGATTATAAGAAAAACAGTTTCCAGCTTAACANAAAAAAAAAAACAACAAAAAAACTGCCCCTCTAAGCAATATGACATTCAGAGTGGCTGATGCTATGGTTACCCATTCTTCACTAAGGTGAGCTGTTACATGCACTCCAGTAAGAAGACAGACGTCCTAGTTGGCAGAAAGAGTCAACTTAGGGTAGACTATGATGCTCCACCTATACTTTACACAGGCTTTATTCGAGTTCCACAAAGTAGATCACTTACTTCACATTGAAATTTTAGGAGCACTGGAACAGTTGTTTGGATTTTCCCAGTATATGTATGGCAGCCAGGCAAAGGCTGCCGGCGGACACAGATTTCTTATCTGATCCAACACACGGTGGTGTGAGGAGGAAAGAAAAGGTAGAAAGAATGAATAGTGGTAGACAGAAAGCAGGGTCATGAGATTGCATGATTGACGAGGTACTCATTAAAACGCATGTATTAGCTTTATGGGTATTCATGCTTATGAGCTAGAGGTACCTGTAGCATCAATCAGGGAGGTTACAGTTTGTGTCTATGATTCGTTTGCTTTAGAATATCTGGAGGTTCAAAAACGCTAAACTCCCAAAGGGGTAAAATAGCAAGCCTGATTCACATGTAGCCACTCTTAAGTTAATAAATAGAGTCCACAGCAACATCAGTATAGATGCTTAGACTAAAATCTGCAAGAAAATTATACCAACACCTGAGAAAGCACAGGTTAGAAATCTACCGTGTAGCCTAAGAAGTGTTGTTCAGGGCCATTCTTCCCAGGCAGATCTCTTCTGAAGCATGAACCAAACAAAGTGAACTTTGGGGACTTCCTCAACAATAGTACAATCTCTCTTTTCTCAGTGTTTTCCTTTAAACACTAAGATCAACGGCTCATCGCATTTTAAAGAATTCATTAAGAAAACTTTATAAACCAGTATAACCAGTTCCTAACTACACTCTAAATACTTGTCTTAACACCTGTTGATGATAAGTACAACTCTCCCCCTTCATCAGAGAAGCTTAGAAAACAAGCTTCAGAAAAAAATACCACCAGTCACAATGCAGAGAACAACTGACCATAGCTTGTCTAGCCCCAATTAACATCTTCATAATACAAGCTTTCTACCCAGAGCTCTGGGAACATCTCAGAAGAGGGGATAGAAGGTTCTAAGAGTTGGAGAACCAGGAAATCTGCTACAGAACTGTCTGATTCTCAATATGAAAAATGAGTTACAACCATAAAATCTCAACAGCATGGCTGCCTAAATAAGATTGGAACAATGACAACAGCAGTTGGTATACCAGTGCGGATGGGGGAAGTCTCATAGGGTCCCAGAGTAGCCCCTAGATGAAGAGCTACATAGTCTTCCCTAGCCTTGGGTTCCCTCATTGTTTATATAATACTAAGTCACAAGTCCTAACAATGCTTACATACAAGCAACAGTAATGGATTCAGCAAGTTGTGTTTATATATTCATTTGTTTACAAACACACACACATACATACAAACATATATACATATATTTAAAGAAAAAAGGAACATGGGAGGTATTGGTCGAAGGAGAGGAGATATTGTAATTACATTTTAATCATAAATGAAATAAATTAAAAACAAATTTCAAAAATCCTCCATTGAAATGTGTGTATATGAATATGCATATATGTGCTATGGATATGTGTGTATGTAAATATGCACATATGAACTATGTATTGTGTATATTCATATGCACAGAACACTTGCTTTCAAATTCTCAAAATGGACTTAGAACAGTAAATAACTACATGCTGACCTTAAAACTTCTTATCGTATACTGTTCACATGTTTACAAAAATAAAATATAAGTTTTTAGAAAATTTAAAAATACAAGAAAGAAAAAAATTAAAGTCTCTGGGACTGTTACTATGCCTGCTACTGTCAATGATTTGATGGACATCCTTCCAAAACTTGCTCTATAATATATGGATATATATGTATGACCATATATGTATATAATTTACACATAAATGGGATCAAAATATACATGCTGTTTTACAAGCTGTTTTTCTCAACAATATGCCAAAAAGATTTTTTTAAAGACAGTATACAGACAGCTATACTCTCTCACACACACATTCTCAAGAGTCATTTATCTGTTGTATGAGTTTTCTAGCTGCTTGTTTGACTAGGCTTCTATTGATGAGCACCTATGTGTTTGCTACCTTTTGCTACTAGAAAGGCCACCATGTAGGTATGGGAAAAGAGCACAGTAGGGAGTTCAGAGGGTGGATTAGTACCATGATCACTTTCTACCATGGAGGAAAGGGGATGGGCTTTTGTTTTTCAACAGCGTTGAGGTTATTTCTCGGCTGTAAAGTGCCAGTAAACACGCACCTAGGCATTTCTGACCTAATAATTTGTGTCAAGAGAAGGCCATTCTACAGAATGAGACTCAGTGATTAAGAATCCAGATTGGTGTTGGAGGGTAGGCAATATGACCCATTCCTTGTACCTACACTACTCAGAATGTCATGCCCTTCTCATTAAATTGTCTTTGAATACATTTCTCAGGGATTCTGGTTGGGCATAATCTCTGGTTAAACTTACAAGAAAATGGTCAGTTGGACAAATTGCCTACCCCTTTCTGCAGTCTGTCATGAATTCATGGTTGACTTCCCTCATTTCCTCCCACTGGGACCAGTTCTAGATACCCTGCCCTCTGGACTGGCATGTCTGCTGGAAGAACGACTTGCCTTGTGGTAGGGAAAGCTTTCCTGCATATCCCTACTCGTGTCTCGATAGTGGGTTGTACCTTCTGAGCTTTGCTATGCAGAAGTGCTACTTAGGAGTAAGAAGCTGTCTTAGTTAGGTTCCCATTGCTGTGATAAAACACCACAAACAAAATCAAGTTGGAGAGGGAAGGATTTATTTCAGTTTACAGTTTATAGACAGTCCATCACAGAGTGAAGCCAGGGCAGGAATTCAAGGCAGACACTGAAGCTAATAGCACAAAGGACTGCTGCTTGCTGATTTGCTACATATGGCTTGCTTAGTCTGCCTTCCTTTGCCACTAAATACCACCTGCCCAAGGGCAACACAGCTCCCAGTGAATTGAGCCTTCATACATCAGTCATCAACCAAGAAACTGCCCTACCGACTTGCCTAGATGGAATCTGATGGAGGCATCATTCTCAATTGAAGTTCTTCCAATATAATGCTAGCTCACTACGATTTGACAAAAACAAAAACAAAAAGCAAAAAATCAAAAACCATGCAGGACACAAAGTAATATGTTATGGTGGTTGCATGATGACATAATTATCTCCATGTCTTCATTTGTCACTGCCATCCTATATTCCCATGGCAGTGAAAGTGTTTTATTCTAGATGTGGCAAATCCCTCTTTTGATATCTATAGTTTTCCTTTAAATTTTGTCATCATGTTTTGGTTGTCCAGTAAAAGTAACCGCTTTCAAAATCTAAAGAAAAAGGTTGACCCACAGAGCATAAGATGTGATCATGGGATCATATATCTTCTAATACCATGAGTGATGGTAAGTGGTGCCACACCATCTACCCACGAGCTACTGAACCATTGTACTTTATCCAATGGGTAAGAATATCCTACCGTGGCCATTGGCTCTGTCACAAAATACCCGACAGGGTGATATCTAAGCAATATCTAGCAGTGGACTGTGATGATAGTACATCAGGAAAAGATAGTTGCTGTGCAAGCCTGGCAACACGATCTCAACTCCCAGAACTCACTAAGAGATAGAAACAGACAACTAACTTGACAAAATTGTCCTCTGACTCCCACAAATGTTGGCCATGATACACACACATGCATCACATCTGCACACACAAATAACATGCACACACTGTTTTTTAGTTGAAACAGAATACCTATTGCTGTGCAGAGTTAGTGCAGGATGGATATACTATCCAAGTAAAAGGATCTGACATGGCACCAACAGAACATGGTATTTACTTTTGAATATTGTTGGAATTTTTGTACACTCCATGTCTCAATAAAGACTTTGTTCCACTGTTAACAAAAATTCAAAATTAGCCCCTACCTGTTATTTATTTTCATTCATTCATTCTGTATAACTATTTATTACTGGTCAAACAACCTATTCTAAGCTTCTGCACAAATACCTGACACAGAAGTAAAAAAATTAATTGCATGTAACATGGCAATAGTATGATAAGAGCATGGGCTGATATCTGAACTTAAGCCTGATGTTTGGACAGGCAGTTACCAGGTGGGAAGAATATCAGAAAACAGCAAGGAGTGCCAAGCATTGAATACTAAGTCCTTGAGGAAGACTAGCATCCCGATGGTTGAGGCAGAAATTATCTGCATGTCTGCATTTCCAGACATGTGTATCACAGTGCAAGGACCCTTGAAGATGTTCTCAGGAAGCGTGCTCCATAAATTCTCCATATGGTTTGCTCACAGCTCTTACACACAATTCTAAATTTAAAACTGCAAACCTGCTTTTAAAATGCAATTTATCAGGCTATTAGACACTACACAAACTGATACAAAATTCTTCCTGCTCTTTATTCTGTTTAAGGCATGTGTACACATATTTTTTAGAAAGTGCCAATGCGTTGGGAACCTGTTCTATGACTATATACCTAACTACCTTTCTAACATCTGAAAAATATTGAATTCTGATTGTATCTAGCCCTAAGAACATTTGGATAAAAGACTGTAGATACATACAATCCAGTTTTAGAGAGTCACAATGTAAGTTAGTAGATTCTAAAAAGTTCTTCTTTAAAGAAATTAAAGTTCATTTGTGATATCTCACATATAGACGACATTTAAAATACATAGCCTTTTCTTCTTATAAACTATCTATTACATTTCAAAAGAATAATATTCCAAGAATATTAGAAAATATTACCTAGCCTAGGCACTGGAAGTCATTTAAAATCCGAATGCAGAGAAAAGAACTGTACTATTGTCAGGGATACTAATCCTGTATTCAGTTATCATGACAGATTGATGATTACTACCAGTTAGGGGAAGTTAGATGCAATGAAATAAGAAAGGGTGTAAGCTTAAGTTAAAGTCTTACAGTGTCACATGTTAATGATGCAACATCTGTATGTATGTTTGGACAATTTCAATAAATTGATAGCATCAAGATTGTGAAGTGAGGAGAAAAAACAAAAGGTGGGAATTCATTGTAACAATGATTTTTTAAAAAGAGAATTCATGAATATTAGAGAATTAGTTCATAATAAAACAGACGCCCAGTGAAGTACAAAATTCTAGGTCCTCAGAAAACACAGATATTGAAGAATAACAAAATCAGGCTGTGTCTCTCAAACAATACAAAGAACAGATCCATACTGTCAATTGTATAAGAAAATTCACAAGTTCAAAAAGTCACCCCCAGAAAATACATAAAACAGTAAGACCCAGATACAATGCCAGCAAAGCATTGAGTTTATGAAGGAGGAAGAACTACCAGGATGTTACCTAATGAGGATGAAGAAAACTTGGAGAGGAGCTTAGAGAAACAGAAAACTGCAAATTTTTAGTTATGAATATTACCTTCTGTATGAGGCAAGTGAAAAAAGGCCTAAGAACAGGTAATGGCCATAAAATTTATCAGATCAGTGGTGACACAGGCAGAGGTTTTGCTGTTTTTCTGTGCTGTGGTCAATAATTGAACCAAGTGCCTTAGAGGTGTCATGGGATAGTATACCAAATGCTGGATGACTTGCATAACCAAAATTCAATTTTCCCGAGTTCTAGATTCTGAGATTCAAGGTGTGGAAAAGTTTCAGTCATAGATACCAGGAAGTGCAAGAAGGCTCCTCTTGATGTAAGGACACCTTTCCTGGATTTCAGATCACAATCTTTTTCTCTATCCTCATGTGGTCTTTCTTCTGAGAGTAAATGGATGGGTGGAGAGGGTTTGGAGACTGATTCTTCCTCTGGTTTGAATGATGCTGGTTCTATTGGGCTATGACAACCTTACAACTTCATTTCTCTTTACTACGCCCTGAAAGCCCTATATCCAACTACAGTCATAATAGAATCAGAGTTTCAACATGGGACTTCAGGAAGACCAGCATAGCTCTATTCACATTATGGAATGAAGAATTTGATGATTAGGCTGACAGTAGTAATAAAAGTAAGAAAAAAATAAATGATTTTCTCTACTGTATAGATTTTAGTTTTGTTGTTTTGGTTTTGGTTTTTGGTTTCTTCAGTTTTTTCTTTTTCAGATTATGGAGACATTTGACATTCTTCTATGGTAAAAACAGGACGGAGAGGGAAAGGTTGAAGAACTGGAAGGGAACTGGTGGGAAACTCTAGAGGGGAAGAGATGGGAAGTGAGGCAAAAGACATAAGACTGTTTGCAAGGTCCCTGGCCAGCAAGGGGCCCAGATTCTGTACCAGGAGACCCATCGGAGGGCATTTGTAGGAAGAGATGGGCAGGCACCAATGCAAGAATTCTTCCAACAATCTGAAAAACAACATGATAACACCAGAACCCAGCGAACCTACAACAGGAAGACTGGAGCACCCTGATCCAAAAGAAGTAGAAAAAATTGACATTATGAAAGTGATAGAAGCCTTTAAAGAGGATATGAAAAACTCCCTTAAAGAAATGGATGAGAAAAATGGATAACAAAAAGTTTGAAGAAATGAGTAAATCCATAAAAGATACCCTAGGAAA
>LOJH01039922.1:0-14735 GCA_001685095.1 Ellobius talpinus | reverse complement strand
TATAAATGCTGTGGGATTAATCCAATTTGACTTTAAATTTTAAGTCAAAAGATAAGTTACTTTGGAGAAGAGGTTTTGTTTTTGTATCCACAGCAAATGAGAGGCTATGGATTCATTCTGGGGTAAGACAAATCAGGTTTGATCAAGGAAGACCCCCTGAAGAATCTCTGATAGGAGCAAATGGCCCAGATGTCTGAGTTCTACATCCAGAACAGATTCAAGACTGTGCTGCCTGAGATAATCAAGCCTCACAGAATACTCCAGTCAGGATTTGATCATAATTCTAAGCTTTCTTTAGCTCCCCATGAAATTATCAACACACCAAGTCAGCAGAAAGTTTCCTAGAATACTATGCCAACCCCCCATCCACATTATGGATGTTTGCCTTTGCTTAGAATGTTGGTTACAAGTATGGATAATAGTCAGGAGAAAAGCTAAACAGAGGAGTTTTGATTCAGAGTTCTTGTTTTTATTTAAAAAAATGGGGTGGAGTACCATGGAACAATGTTCTATACCCTGTCACTTGTATTTTAAGTAAACGCTGATTGCCAGTATCCAGGCAGGAAGTATAGGCAAGATGACCAGGCAGGAAGTAGAGAAGTAGAGGTGGGGCAATGAGAATTTAGAGAAGAGGAAACAGTCAACCTACAGTCACAGAGAAAGCCAGACACAGTGACTGCCTCACCAAAAAAGGTACCTAACCACATGACTAAAATAGACAAAAATTGTGGGCTAATATAAGTTATAAGAATTAGTTAATAAGAACCCTGAGCTAATGGACCAATTAGTTTATAATTAAAAAAAATAGATTCAAGGAATTCTTAAGCCAATTGGCTTTTGAACAATTCAAAGTAATTTCTGGTCTTCATAAGATAGAGTGATACAGAGTAATGTTCCCATTCAGAGGATAACTGAGATAATAGAAATAGAAGCAATAAAAAATAGTCTTCACAGAAAACACTAAGATGTTTTTTAACTAAACAGGCATCTGGCATGCATTGTGTTGTGTAGTGTTGGAAGCTGCAGCTGGAAATTCCTATCACTATGCCTTCGTATGTTAGGCACATAAGACCTCTCCTCCTATAGCTTTCTTCAGTAGACATTCCATAATACCACCAACTCTGATTCTCCAGTTCAGCTTAATCATTGCCTACATGTTCTTATGAGTCACCCCTTAAGGATATTTGTAAAGATCTTGATACTGGGTGCATTGTTTTGTCTCTTAGTTGACCTTCTTTAGAAGTCTGGCTGAATCCTCCATAGCCTATACAACTTACATATTTATTCCTTAAAAATCCAATATCATGCAGTTGTAAAGCAGTTCTGCTGACAGGGGGAGTAGTGGCTGGGCCTCTTTGGAACATGTCTGTAACTGACTGTGTGGATGATTAAATCCTAGAAATTAGATCTGTGGGAGTCTCTGTGGATACAGGGCATCCTGGATCTCTCTTTCTAAAACTAAGCTTTCAAATGACTTAAAACATTCATTGATTTGATAGTGGAATGTTTGGAATCTGGCCAATTACTTATATGATTTCAGGGCAAATATTCTGTCATCCTGACAACATGTATTCTTTGTTACATTGCAATTTCATCTATCCAATCCATTAGATCATTACATTTAAATTCAGCTCATCCAAAATCTTAGGACCTAGACAAAATATAAAGTTCTTTTTTTATTCTGTAATGCAGCACATATTGCTTCTAGGCCAGTTCCTAATAGAGCTTTGATTCTCAGATGAAACCTCATTCTTAGTCAGGAATTCTGAATGTGCACCAGAATTACATATTAGACTGTAAAGAACTCTACGCATTCTATAGCCATTTTCTTCAAATTCTCAGAAGGTTGCCCTTCTGAGACTTATAAGCCAGTTCCAGAGACTTATGACCAAGTGGTAAGGCTCAGTCACCACAAGGACACTACCTTTCAAGTACCACATTTCAGAATTACTTGCACTTGTTTGTGACCAAAACACCTGAGAGAAACCTTTCTAAACAAGATATGGTTTCATCTAGTTCACAGTTTCCGAGAGTAAATTTCATGGCATCTTGGCTACATGCATTTGGTTAGAACTCCATAGAGGTGGAGCAATTACCAGAAATACTTTAACTCCTAGTGGGCAGGGAAAAATATTTATGCAAATGTCAGTGGCCAATTATAACTTCAATAGGTATGTTTCATGATTACTAACTTGATACTCTTAGGCCTCAAATTTTTATGTTTCTGAAATATTCAAAAGAAGTCCAAGAACTCATCATCTGCTTGAGATGAAATTGCAAGAGCCTATGGATTAGCCACAGAAGATGCCTGATCTTTCCACTTACTATTCTGTTTATAAGACTAGAATCATTGTTCTAGAAATGTTTTATCCTCCTATTCTATCCTTCATGTCAATGATTCAGTTTATATATTTCAGTAAGATTCCTGCATTACCTAAATAAATATGGCACCAACAGACACAATAAAATAGACTGAGAAGGTCCATGTGATGGCTTCAGTCCTAGACAAAGAACTACAGAAAACAAAAGAATGCTGATAGTGGGAGAAATAGTCTTCCCTTGGAAGAACACATTGGTCGGATATCCAACACTAAATGGTGAGCTCTTAAAAATTGCACAGACACATACATAACATTATATTGAATGATTATACATATATATATATATTCATTATATATATTGAATATGAGAATAGTGGGAATACATGACAGGGTTGGCAAAAGAAAACTGAAAGGGGAAAATGATGTAATTATATCATGACCTCAAAGACAAGAATAATGTAAGATGTTCTGAAAAAACAAACTAAAATATTCTGAAAACTAAAATGATACTAACAATTTGACAACAAGCAACTTTCTTGAGGCAGCGTGATACTTGATTGTATAGATTTAAATGCCACATTAGTTATTCAGTGTGAGTTTGCTTTTGTATCTTTTGAGTGGATTTCACATGAACAGTAGAAAATTATCTTCTGTTTGCTTTCTGACTATGTAATAAAGCTCCAGCATACAGCACTATATTTCACCATCCTTGCTCAGGAATATATTTCAGAAGATAATAAGTGTCAGAATTCAGCAGCTTTTTATTACTCTATAGGTAGCAACATTTATGTCTATTTTCTAATTTACTTTGGGTAAAACTAATAGATGATCACATATTTGTTTTCAGTTTTAGCTATTTCCATATTTAAATATTTTTATCACCCTTCTCCTTCTTCCAACTTTATATACATTGAGATATTTGAAGACAATGTATGTCAGTGGCCTACCTTAACTCAGCCAATACCAGAAATACAAATGGGAAAGAAACATCTTTGTTCACAAGTTATGGGGATATATTGTCATAAATTTATAGAAATTCAAATAAAAATGAACAAAAGCCCAAGACCTAATAGACATATTTACTCTCATATAGATTATAAATGAATATCTTTCTAAAAATTGTCGGAGAAGATCCTCTAATTTCCCCAACCCCTTGGGGTTTTCTCAGTGAAATAAAATCTAGTTTCATGTAGACATTCTCTTTATGCTTGTATCTGCTTGGCACTCTTACAAGAACAACAACAAAAACTAAAAACCAAAAAGCAACAACAACAACAAAATCTCTTCCACTCAGAGCATGTCCACATAAGATTCCCTAAGACTGAAAAGTAAGAATAAGACAAACAATGAAAGGACAAAGTGTTATTTGATTTTACTAGCTTTATCTTATAGAAATCTGATCTAGAGTTTCATGAGGACCATTGGTGTTTGATAAATCCCATGGTGATATTCACAACCAGTTTTCATGTGCACAGAAATACTATTCACTTTCTGCTCTTTTCCAAATCTCAAGTTAAATGTTTAATTTCTATCATAATTTAAGTTTTCATTTTCCATTCTCTTTCAACTTTTTGTGACATTCAAGTATTCCTGGACTTCCCAAAAAACACAAAAAAATCAAGCAAACAAAAAAACAATATAAAATAATCCAACCCAAGAAGTACCATAAATGTACAAAGGGGAAACTACTGGTTGCTGAGACTGCATTTGAGGCAAATAATTTTTTTTTAAAAAGTTATGAGGACATAATTGACATGTAATTAAATTTAATATGATTACAAAGTAGCATATGACAAATTTTACATGTGTTTTTTTCTTAGAAAACATCATCTTGATGACAGAGACACTTTTATTACAGTTTCTCATCCCATCCGTTGTCTTCTTTGGTCACTGGACATATTACTGCATTTTGAGCAAGCAGTAGTCTTTCTTCCCTATAGATCAAGTTGTATTTTGGATGAAGATTATAGAAACCATCAACTGATCAAAACTCTGAGAATAAGAGTCCCAGTTGGTACATCTCCAAGCTCAGGGCAATTGTACAAGAGGGTATTTAAAGATTATAAGAGATAGAAGGCAATGCTGTCTGCTCTAAGATATGCGCTTTTATATATGACAAAGAAACAAAATCAGGAAATTTCAACAGTATTACCACATGAACAAGAAGCACACATTGCCAACACACATTGATAAAGTTCACAAGTCTCATTCCAAGATAAAGGACTACAGGAAAAATGACTTCTGAGAGAAGGAGAATTAGTTTGGGAAGAGTCCTGTGATAGGTCATCAATACCAAATACTCACTCTAAAACACATACATATATGAGAAATACTAAATAGGCTTACACAGATGTATATATACACACATGTGTCTATGTGAGTATGTATGTGTAGACATACAACACACACACATATATGAAATGGTAATAACTTTTATAGAAGTAGGAGATGCATAAAAAGAATTGGAGGATGGAAACACAGGTTAGAAAATAATGTGAATACAAAGAGCATATAGGAAATTCTCAAAAAATCTCCTTCATATAATGCTCTTTGTTGGGTTTATATTCTTTAATACATGCTTAGTAATATAAATAATGCTTTCACTGTAAATACACACTACAAGACTTTGACTGAAAATCTCATTAAAACTATTTTTATTTCTTTAATGTTTTACTTTTACATATACTGAACTTACTGTAACTGTGTCACTGATTGAACCAACCATTGGTTTTTCACAAAGTATGGAAAATATTATTGCATGATTCAGACTTGTATGTTCAAAAAACATTGAGGAAAACACTGAACAGTCATGTGTGATCGACTTCGTGGTACAACTGGTCTTTTGATAAGCAAAGTCCATGTTAGTCCAATCTGTTTAGTTAATTCTTGTCTTTAATCTGTAAAAAGACCACTTACTTATTAATGATTTGTATCCTCACCAAAGTTCTTTCATTCTTAGATTGTTGCTGTGATGTATTGATAGAGAATGTTACTGCTACAAGCGTGCTAATTGAAACTCTTTATAATAGCTAAATAAAGCAAGAAATTGAATATATAAAGCATATTAATATGACCAATAACATTTTCTTTCTATTGCTAGTCTTTAAATTTTTTGCTATTTACAAAATACAGCTGAAATTAGGAAATTATATATAAAATCTAATAAAATGAATTTTCAATGAATAATTTTATAACTTCACTGCTACTTTAGAATATATTTTTGCTGACACCCATATTTCAGTAGCAATATTAAGAAGTGGATATTCCAAGGTTCTGAATTACAAGATTTGTAATAAATTGGATTATAAGACTTCATTCTTTTTGAATAAATAATTTGTCTGAGTATATATAGACATGTAGTATGCAATTGTAATCTAATTGCATAAACTATTTTATAGAGTGGAAGTGGAGTAAAAGTTAATGTGGTTATATAAGCAAGTTGTTAAAATGAAGGATTCTAGGAACTTAGCTGCATTGTACCTAAGGAAGCAAAGTGGCGCACTCACGCAAGCAAGTCAGAAGAGACTAAAGAAAGGACTCAATGGTTAAAAGTACTTGTGAGTTCACAAGAGATTTAGGTAAAGTCCCTAGTCCACCTAAAGGATTACAAACTTCTACAACTCCAATTCAAAGGGACCTAATGTGCTCACTATTCCAGGGGCACCAGGCATGTGGTGCACTTAAGTACATGTAAGTAAATCACTAATACACACACACTAAAACACACACACACATGAAAACACAACACTTTTTTTTGAAATCCTAAAAACAACGTGATTGTATATTTTTCTGACAGATGTTATCCGCTGGAATTAACAAACATTTAAAACCATTTGAGGGACTTTCCTAAGTTGCTAAAGGTGTCTATATTTACAAATTTTTGTCACATTTTCATATGAATTTCCTAGCACCTTCACAACAATTTTCCAAAAGAAATATGCTAGGTGAATTTCCAGTACAGTGTGAAAATAAAATATTTGACAATTCTTGTGAATTTTCTTTCAAAATACAAAATATAATAATTTCTAATTTAAAAGTTTGACAGTGTATAAATATACAATTTTTAAATATTTTAAATTTTGAATTGAATTAAGAAAAGTCAATGAGAAAGTCAGGGGTGGCACACTCTTTAATTCCAGCATTGAGGAGTCAAAGGCAGGGGATCCCTGTGAGTTTGAGGCCAGCCTGGTCTGCAAGAGCTAGTTTCAGGACAGGCACCAAAGCTACAAAGAGAAACATTGTCTACAAAAATAAAACAAAAACTTCAAAAAATAAAGGAAAGTAAATGAAATTCCAAATATTCAACAATCTTAACATTTTCAAAATAATTGCAACTTATGAGAAAGTGTTACTTTTATGTAACAAATTTTTGTCAATATTTTATTTTTACTTTTACTTAAAATTAACTATGATTTTCATTTTATGTTTTATGGGAAATATGTTGAGAAAGAAAACAGATAAAAATTACTCCATATGTTTACATACTTTCAAGCATTTTAAACAGAATTTAAATGGTTTTGTAATTTTTGAAAGAAAATTCACATTGTTTTCATAGATTTTTCTTTAATGCACTTATCCTTTTTTACTTTTATGATATAGTCTGTTTACTTTAATAATTCACTTTTATTCATTAACATTTCATGCAAGTAAAATTGTGTAAAATATGTCTTATTAGCCACCCCTATTTAATTTTTCTGTGATTTGATGTAAATATATACTTGTTTGCTTTTCTATTTTCATTAACACAAGATTTCTAATATCATGATCTAATACCTGATTAATTTTTCAATTTATTTTTATAAATCCATGAATATTTAAAGCACAGCAGGTTTCCTAATAATTGCAGCCCTGGATAAATACTGTATATTAGTGATTATCTTGTATCATTTTCTAAAGCAGTATAATTCCAATTGTATTTCTTTTTTTCAGGATTCTAGGAAATTTTCTACTTTGTCCAAAATTTTAAATAATAAAAAGTCAATAATTTTTGGTTTCATAAATTAGTGGTATTGAAATGTGTCATTCAAGTTTATTTGACTTTTTTATATCTTTAAACCATGCACACCATTGTATCTTCATGTTTTTCTAGAATTTTTCTAGCATGCAGTGAAGAGAAAGCATGACCTAAGCAAATCTTATAAAAGAAAACATTTAATTGCTCCTTGCTCATGATCATCATGTGGGAAGAAGATAGCCATGATGCTGGAACTGTATCTTATGGTTTTATATTTCTGTCTGCAGGTAGCAGTTAGATAGGCCAGACTGGGGTTAGGCGTGGAACCTCAAGGCTCATCTTCAGTGACACACGTCCTTCAACAAGAAAAAATTTCTTATTCCTCCCCAAATGGGTGTTATTTTCACTCAAACCACTATAATGTCCTTGTCTTACATTATGAAAATTAATAGATGCCTGTTAAATCAGTAGCATCAATTATGACACTGTGATCCTCTGAGTATTTTTTAAATATATTGTAGAATATGTTCATGGGATAGTTTTATATGCTAGAGAAATTGACATAATATTTGAAAACACTAAGATATTAAAATAAACATGAAATAAGCCAGCTTTAAAATAGTGCATTTATCAGTATATTTCAGAAATATCTCATATTAAAATAACTGCACTTAAAATAATTAAGATTTAAGTGCATATTTTGTATCAAATGTATACTGATGTGATTCAAATGTAGTTAATCCATAAATATGCCACCAATAAAGTGTGTATGATTATTAGCTTTGTTTGAATGAGGAGAGAAATGGTGCATAGACATTAAGAATGGATTCTGTCAATCTTAAAATAGAATAATGGATGTATTATTATTTTCTGCTACAGTAGTGAATTACATAGAAACAAGACAAATAGGAGAAACAAATGATGCTATTATAATTTTGGAAAACTATAAATATGATTTGTTTATCCAGTCATCAATACATAAAACATTTATTTAGTCTTACTAAGAAACCAGCTTTGTGCTAAATCTTTGAGATATATTAACATGAAAGCATTTGCACCATCACACACAGTGAATGCAAAAAGGAAACTGTTGTTTCAATTTAGTAAGGGTGTTAGGAAAGGAATTAAAAGCAAGAACTGAACTATAACAGTAAAAGTTTTCTCCAACTCTGAACATTCATTGCTTGTATAAATTTCAATAAATTAATATTTAACTTATCTGTATATTTTTTCTCATCATCTTTACTAAACACACACACATTTATACTTACATGTCTTAGTTGGCTCTCAAGTATTGGGAAATGTGATAATTAGTAGCATCGTATGTATGAAGCCTAATTGTATAGTTTTTATATTCTTGTTCCATTTTTTTGTTTTTTTAATTTGCCTTACTGTTCTCAATACTCTAGACAACTGAAACATCAGTTTTTACTCTAGATTATTTTTATATTGTGTGCAATGATAGGTATGTTTCACGATTATAATACAGAATATCTGTAGACTACAAATTTTCTAGCCTCAAACTTTTAGATAACAACTTTTTTTCAACTGTACGCACCTGCTAATCTCTTGGCAAAGATCAACAAAGATAGAGGCACAGAAAAACTGATGTAAAACAGCTAACATTTTACAACCATCTTCTTTACAAAATAAAATCGATCGGGCTACACAACGATGCAGAGAAAAAGGGAAGTTACATGGAGATCCCATAAAGCATGGAACAGTATTGTGCTTTGTTGATCTGAGTAATGTGACTTTAGTCTCTTTGAGTACATATAAGTTTTAGATACCCATTATTAGTCAAAAGAAATTTCTAATATCTGAATATTAATAGCTATATTACAATTACAACTGGTAGAAATATCAAAAACATTTGAAATTTTTATATAGCCATGTATCAATGGTAGATTCCAATACTTTTTAAGCCCTGAAATACCTTTGGTTATGGATGTTTAAAATAACCTTCTTAGTGAAAATACCATGTTTATAATAATACATATACAAGCAGTCTATCATATAAATGCTCTCATTGCGAGTTAAACTGGTTAATTCTTTTTTCGACATGTAGTTGTCTGCAATAGGTATTGAGGAGCTTCAAAGGAAAATAGAATAAAATCTCACTTGAAGGTTGCAAGTATAATATCATCCAATTTTGACAAGAGGAATAGAAGAAATGGTATGTGTCTGCCTTACTGATTAACAATAAGATTGATTTTAGAAGAAATTATAACCTCTGATTACTAAATTATATTAAATATTAAATAATATATTAGAAAAACTATTATGTAAATATAGACAAAATTAAGGAAACAAACTTAAAATGAATTGAATGAAGGAAAGAACCGTAAATTTACACACAATCATGTTCTACTTGCTCTACTCTAAAGACCTTCAGCTGTGTACTTAAAAAGAAAGATTTTTAATGAAGAGAAAATGATAAGATCACCAAAGTAAAAACATCAAATGTATTTTTGTTTTTAATATTTTATTGCTGCTTTTTCTGTATAATTATGTCTCAACATAATCATTCACTCACACTGTTAAAATTTTTATATATTTTTAAAGGGTCTTGTATTACTGAGATATCCTGAAATTAAAAATATGGTTCTTCCTTAAAAAATCTTTATCTGCCAAATTTTAAAATTTGTGCTCATAATCATTTATATACATTTTTTCTGTATGTAGTCTTCAACAAAATTTTACAGGTTATTTTGAAATATTTTATTACATTCAGAGATAACTTTATTATAAAATTATTTAGCTATACATATATACTACATATTTCTAGGTATATACAATCTAAATTAGAGAATAGAAAGTGTCTATTTTCTTTTTAAGTGTCCATTTAAGATATCCAGTGAGAAATCAGTATGTACTAACAGAGTGATTAATGGAGATGGTAACTGGAAATTATGATACCATCTATGAAAGGTTAAGCTTGCAGTAAAGTTTATAGCATACATTTACTTGTAATGAATTCATTGGTTCCATTTATTCAATAAACTATATTTAGAATCTCTTCATAGCTTTGTGAATAGGTCTATAACCCCTATTTTAAGTCTAGGATTACTTGACTGAATCACTTTCATTTTTGACACATTAAGTGGTATATAGTTAGAGATAAGAGTTTCTATGTTTCTAGAGAAATTCTATGATGTTTAAAATGTTCCAGTAAGTGAAACTGATTAAACTTACAAAAATGCTTCTAAGGATTAGAAGTTCTTCATAAAGAAAAAGAAAAGAAAATGAATTGGATTAAAGACAATCCTGAAATCACAGATTGAAGCAGAACTATAGGGCTATGGCCAGGATAGATCAACTGAATGACAAATATTTCACAGATAGAAACTTGTTATTCTTTTAAGGTAGTCAATTTGAATGTGACTTATGGTCCTGGAAGTTTGGTAATAACTGGCTGACTCATTCACAGGCTAAATTGTTTCCTTGTTAAGTTTATTAATTGACTTGACATCAGAAAAATTCATAGATTTTATTTCTACATGATGGATGCAATTTTCTTTTTCTTTTTATGTATTATCTATTATGTATCACTGAAGACAGTTTATAAATAAAACTTATAAAATATAAATCAATAATCATGAGGTAGGAACCAAGATTTTCAATTTCATATTTCTACAGTTTGTATGGGAAGAAGTATACATCATTAATAGGTTACTATACTTTGTTTATAATACTAATGCTTCCCATCATGTTACCTATAAATCATAAATGGTAAACAAGCCTAATAAATTTTTAACTAGAAAATAGCAAATACTAAATCCTCTTTCTATAGTAGAATTTATAATTTTAAAATGTTACAGAAATACAGAAATATTGTATATTAAAATGTTAAACTTCTGTGTTGTTGTTTAAACTTTTTTCATACAGAAATTTAAGGCATCGTTACATATAACTTTTATTCCAATGTAATAATAACTTTAATCCCCAGAATATACTGTCAAACTTGAATCCCTCTAAATATAATATTCCTTGATATTAAAGGGAGTTTGTCCATGTTAAAGATACATTTACAGCAAAACACTGAAGAAAGCTCTCTGTAATTGTAGGCATCAAACCTCACAGCTTCATGTGTTAGATTCACTAAAAGGACACAGGTGATGTCCTCTGGTGATAGCTTCTCCTCTGTATAGAACACAGGAGAAAGTATTAGTCCCAGTTCAAACATTAGTTCTTACCAGAATTTATAAATAAGTTTAAATTCAAATTTATATTTGTTTTAACTTATAAAAACTTGAATACATGTACTAGCATCAATTTTTATTATATTTAATAGCATATATATTCAGAGAAGACACTACTTTTCATGATTCTGTAGGACTTAATATTGTTCAGTTTACCAATCTAGGGTTTAGTATCTGAGAATGAAGTAAGTTTTAAGACAATACTCTCTCCATAACTAAAATGACTTACTTTACTTTTAGATATATCTTCATATATCTTACATATATAATATTTGTTATACATTCATCTTTCCTATATTGAATTTTCTCTTTATAAACACATTTAAACACATGTCAATTCATGTGTACATTTTGTCAGTTGAGAGTTAATAGCTCAATTATATATTACTATTACAAGGCCAATGCCCTGTAATTAACCCAAAAAAGTGCCTGCTCTTATTTTCTTCACAGTATTGACTCCATTCAAGCAGCAATAGTTGATATTTATTATTTCTAAAAATGACATACATTATCACACTAATTTTTTAAATACATCCTTATGATTCTAAATTTTAATTATTAAAGAAACTCCAAAATCTTTTTTACAAAGTAAGAAATATTTTAGAATTAGACTTAAATAGAAGAATACCCTACTTATATTTTTCTTCCACCAAAGCAATTGAGCAACTAATGCAATCCCAGAGGGACTATACATACTTTACAGAACATTGTAAGCTTGTACACTCACCTGACTATGTCAGAATGCAGGAAGGTTCCTACATAGGGATTTAATAAATTATGCTGCAATGAAACATATGCATCATCACACTCAGACTTGGTCTACTGAACATTGTTACCTTATGCATACATAAATAAATTCATTACCAGATTACATTGTCTAGTGATGTTTAAATTTTTCTCAGTCACTTCCTAGCCAACATGACCTATAGCAACTCCATTTTGCTGCCTTGCAGCAAATATTTTTGACACTGACAAGTGCTTCTATTAGGTCTCACATTTGTTTATGAAACTAAATGTGCAATCTGCCACAGAACAAAAAAAAAACATGACTTATGAGCTATCTCTATGTCTAAAATTAGCAATATATTATTAACTTAAAATGTTAAAGAGAATGCTGGAAACAAATATCACCAGTTAAAATGCATTTATTGTTACAAAGGGCCTGGTTTTGTTTCCAGCATTCTGTCTATAAGATCTCAGCTCCAATAGTTACATTACCCTCTCCTGGTATCCGTGGGCACAGCACAAGACTCATGCACATATATACAAGGAAGCAAAATACTCATCCATACAAAATAAAAATAAACATATCCTTATAAGATTTTTCCAAAAAAATAGGTCATAGTTTCCCTAAAATAAACTGTAACAACAAAGACATTCCAATGTCATTGATCTTCAGATGGGAGGCTACCAAACTTTCCCTTCTCTCTGAAGCTTACTCCCTCCACTTTCCCTAAAAATGTTTCCCATGTGATTAAGAAATATCAATACCTTGTCATTACATGGTGATCTTAATCAGCTCATTTCATTGAGTCATCTGGTCAGCCTCCTTTCTTATCACCTTCTTTCATCTTGGATGTTCTTTGCATGACTTTTATTCCTTTTCTCCTTTGGTTCCAATTAGTTTGAATCTCTGCAAGATGTTCCAAATGTCCCTGAAGTTTGAAGTGTTGTGAAAATGATGCCAATTTTTATTCCAGTGAATCATAGGAAATTTTTAAATTATATTTTTTTCTTACTCAGTCCCAGCCTGCCTGAAAAAAAGAGTACTTAGAAACTCAAAACTTTTGGTATTAAAAAAAAACTTTATATAAAAAGTAAAAGAAAAGGCATAATCGAGAGAAAATATACAATAAAACATAATCATATCAGATAGAGTGTGTGTAACAAGAAACTTCCATAACAAATGCTTTTTATTCTTAGGAGTTTATCATTGTTTAATTATATAACTTAAAATATTGCTAAAAATTTTCTCCTTTTGGTTATGTATTCCAATTTTTCTATAATGAACATTCTTAACATTTAAAATTATCAGCAAATAAGAAGCATAAACATTTTGAAAACATAAGTTGGGTGTAAATGGCAATATGTTTAATTAAATTTCAATATCTCAGAAATGGATAAAAAAACAAATCCCATAGGCTTTATCTCCTACAAAGTCATGCAGCTAGCCAAGATATTTTTAAAATTTTATACAAACCAGCAAAATCAAAAGATTAGAATGCAAGTTGCTTCCTTTATTTTACTTCATTATTTTTTATCTAAAACAAAAAACATCTGAGCTTAATATTTCCCAGGCTCTCTGTCCTTCAGCTATAACATTTACTGTATTTAATGTGTAAATTAAATTTTTTGCATCTGGATACATTGGAAAGAATTGGATGGAATCACATTACAACTTCTAAGGGGAAAAATTATTTCTACAACCTAGTAAGTCAGTCAGACATTCTTTCATAGGCCTGTGTTTGTTAATAGAACAGAAGAAGCATTTCCCCAAGGTACAGTTTGTTGACCTTTGTTGAACATTTTTATTGAGCTCCAACACCTTACTTTTGTCTTGAAACTGTACATGTCACTTTTGAAGAGCTTAGAGAAAAAGCTCGCTGTCTTTCAAACAATGTACTCAAACATGCACAGTAATACATCTCGGCACCTACACAAAATGGATGATTCCTTCTCATCTCCCACACAAATGATACTAATTTTGTTACAAACACAGATAGAAAAAAAGTAAAGTAGATGAAGTAGGATAAGCAAAGGTTCCTCTGTTTCACCAATTAGAACAATTACAGCAATATCTTCCACATCCTTACTTTCAAATTGATTTACATTTAAGAAAAGTTGAGAGACATTGTTTTATTATTTATATCTTAGGTAGCCAACATCTAAATTCTAAGACTTGTTCTACAGGATAGAAATTATGCTAGGCACTGGAAACTGAGACAATGAACAGTGGCTAGTTAGGTCATGGACCTTAGAGAAGAATTTACCAATGTCACTTTTCCTAAGCTTATGTAATTTCTAACTGTACTCTAATTATCCATATACATAGAGGTAAGAGTAGTTCTCATTATTTTTGTAGCAGAGACTATAAGAAAGGTATACACTAGTCAAAATGTAGCAGAAAACAACTTACCATGAGATAAGACTCAACCTAAATCTTGAGAAGCATCAAGGAGAAACAGGGGTCAGAAAGATTATTGATTTGCTCTTCTTCTTCTTCTTCTTCTTCTTCTTCTTCTTCTTCTTCTTCTTCTT
>LOJH01039921.1:2416-14735 GCA_001685095.1 Ellobius talpinus | reverse complement strand
AAAGGGAAGCGTTTGCATTGCCACATGTGTACATGAAGCCCTATGTCGTTCTGTGTCCCCGTAACTGTGTTCCCAAGTACTCACAGACTTCCAGCACAATGAATAAGAAGTCAACATGAACCTGACCGACGAGAGCTGATACCCAACACAAAAGCATTCCACAGAAGTTAGGAAGCTCCCACAAGGGGATTAGGCAAGGGAAGAAAAAAACATGGAAAAGATTTCACTGCGTTTACTTGGCATCTTTGCATATTCCTTTCGAAGATAGAACATTCTAGAACAAACATTTCCTTCAGGAGTTCCAACTGAAGTTTTACCAACTTAAGAGATACCCATCATTCTATAGTCAGAGCTTTGAGTGAAACAGGACCAAGCTGGCTTCTCCAAGAAAGGGCTTTACAGCCTCTGGTGGTGTCCTGATAGAGGAGGCGCCTCACGGGAAGTGCTCCACTCTCGTTTCTGTCCTATGCAATCTTCACCCATGCAAATCTTTGGCTAAACGTCAGGATAAGGTGTGATTTATTAATATGGCAAAGTTATTACAATCTGAACCAAAATGTTATTGGACATTTCCCTAGCCACTACTGTTTAAAGGAGTCTTTAAAAAAAACAATTTCATTTCCTTCCACCCGGTCAAGTTTTTCTCCACAGATAATTGACTTTCATTACATGCACAAAGAGCATCAGTGAAGTCAGTATGCATGAGGCATTTAAATATTTCCAAATGAAAGTGTGCCTGCATCTCTCTCTGTTCGGGTGCCCAAACACACTCTCATTGGAGTCTGTGCAACTGATCATTCGGGCTCCTTGAGTGTAAGAGGAAGGCCACATATACAGCCTTGTCTGTCATTAGCAGAGAAGAACGCACAACAGTAAGTGGGCTATGTTAAACAAGTGGCTTACAGAGCCTCATGTCCTCCTGGATAATCACGCCCGCCTCCCTCCTAGAAAAGTTCCGTCTTGTTCTCTGACTGTTTCTTTACTCCTAAGTACCCTTTTAGGATTTTAAGGCTTGCCTCAGGACGCTCTCGTCATCCAAAGTGTGTTTGAGCTGCTAACGTGTTACCACTAATTGTTCGTAAGTACCTTGAAACATTAGATTAGCAGTGTTTATAACGGTCTAAATACAGCATGACAATATGAAATCAATCAATTACCATGTCCATCAGCCTCTGACATTTCAGTGGGTCCCCGCTGTAGTCAAAGCGCCATGAGCTTTTAAAAAGCAACAGTTACTATTACTTGAGAGTTGAACTCATCAACTATTACTCTATTGTAAACATTTGAGAAATGAGCCCAGTAGCTATGTGATTCTAAAATAACCTCTACTTACTCGAATATCTATCTTCTTCTGAATTAAGAATCTATTCTTGAAGTTGAAGAATTTCAGTTTTTGAGAACTTTTCCATGTCCTCTTGACCCCATGGTTCCTCTGCCACTGGAGAACTCTTATCCAATAAAAGAGCCATATTTAAATAACAATTCAGCTCCTTTATGAAAGTCATCAAACTTCTGAGCACCAACTTTTATTCGGAAACTCCTTTGAGACACAGGTGTCTGCTGCTGTCTAGGGTCAGCTTCGTGTCACCAGAGCTGAGTGGTCATAATTCCATCAGGTTATTTTACCTCTCCTGGGACAGGAAGTAGAGAGGAAGGTAGGAATGCCTTCTCCACGAGAGTGACTTCCCATTGGATGGAGAGGAGAGGGCTGGTGGGTGTTCAAGACAAGAGCAAAGCCCGATGTGCAATGGAAACACAGCCTTCTGAGTTAAATTTGGGTACCAGGCTTTATTTCTCAGCGAAGAAACCAAAACAAAAGACGGAACAGTGTGAGTCTGTATGCTGGACTCCATGGAGCCGCTGCAAATCCAAAGGAAATGCTAAGAAAAAGAGAAAAGCGGGCAAGAAAAGAAAAATGAATGTTTTAAGCAAATGAGTTTCTTCTCTCGTTCCTGCACGGTGCTCTGAGCCCGCTGAGTCCTTGCTGCAGACCAGGGCAGGTCCTCTTCCTGTTGAATCCTCACTGTTCCCGAACACAGGACGCTTAACAGAGCGGAGGTCGGGCTGTGTGGACTTGGCTTTGGCCGTGACAACAAATCAGGACCGATAGCATCGAAGAGATTTGTGAATTTTATACCCATAGTCCCAAACATCAGACGTTTACTATATAAAGAGAGCTTTTAGATCCTTCTCGCAGTTTCCATAGTGACTTCGGGTTTTTTTTCCCTTTTTATCACAGATTGGCTGAAGCACCGCTGCCCTTCGCGCGTTAAAAGGCTTGTGCTACCAACTGTCGATATAAAAGGTAGCTGAGGCAGAGACGCAATACACACTGCCAAAAATAATTGAAGCAGAGACACATCGCTGGAAGGTTCCAGAAGATTCCCCCAACACAATACCATATCAATGTAATAGCATAGCAGAAAACTAATTTTGCCTGAATTCTCATAATTATGGTGAGTTAAATGCAGTTGTAGCTTAGGCATGGTACCGTACATATATTGAAACAGTCAACATATGAAGCATAATCCCTTCATAAAAGACTTTAATATCACTTACATGTCCCTGGGTGACTGGACGTGTTAGACAAAAAGGTGCACAATGAAAACCTTTTGTTTTAGTGACTTTAGTTTTTACAAGCAATGTGAAACCCGGCGTTGATTCTTCTCGCTTATTTCCCAGTTACTTGATTTCATGCATACCGTTTGTCCTATCCTTTTAAAACACATAGCACTTTTTTTAGTCCATGCAGACTGCCCCGAATCAAACAGCAGGAATCTGGGTAGGAAGTCAGGGACTGCTCTTAGGCACCCACGACAGCAAGGACTTGGTTATTAATGGAGGCTCTCTCAGTTCGCCTGGTTCTTCTTTCTATTACAATTGAGGATTTAAATAAGTTATAAATATCACACTGATTTTTCTCCTAGCCCTCATCGTCTTTAATAATGTTAGTGCCTGAATGATCCTAGTCGAAGGTTGCTATGCTCCTTAGAGAAATTTCTGTTCTCTAACTATTTATTAAACATATTGAATTCTCGTCACAGAGCTATGGATGTACGACAAATAAACTTTTAGCTCCAAATCATGCCCTTTCAGATGATGAGGAAATGAATACCATTGCTGATGATTGCTATAGTGAGTATTTTTACTTCTATATATTACTGTATGGAGATAACAATCAATATAAGAATAATTGTCACTATTTCTATGAAAATACTAAAGATACATATTATTAAATGCTTCAGATTAAAAGCTAATGTTTATATAGAGGCCCATGAGCTTCACTTTATGGTTATTACAAATTAAACTTTTTTCTATCACATATTTTCTTTTTGCTAAAAGTTCCAAGGAGAGTTCAGCCTAAATTGGCTAGCTAATATCTGAATTCTTACATAATAATTAATGAAATTATGCACCACAGTAAGATTAGGCCTACTCTTCTTTTATAAAAAACTATCATCCTGGAAAATAAGTATAAAATGTGTTTTGAAAGAAAATATGAGGACTGGCATGTACTATGAGAATTCTAAGACACAGTAGGGAAGGCAGACATGGTCTAAAGACCCTATTTTGGCAAAATTCTTTGAAGGTCAAGAGGTAGCATTTTCCTATACTTCAGCAAGTAGCATAGCTCTATGGATATACAAAGCAATAATTAACACTAAGATCTTGTGCAAATCTATGGGGTAGTTCTGAAGTTCATGGTCTAAAGTCAGAGTCTAAGAAGCACTGGAATCTACCATATAAATTCCTAGTTCAGTCATTGAACAATTTCTTCTTAAACTTGTTATGCGTCAGACTCTTCGGGGAGTGGGGAGCATTGTTCTGAATTCTTGAACAAAATACCCCACCCTTGCAGTCACGGAACTTCTGGTTTGGGTAGGAAATGATGGGGTGATAGAAAATTAGTTTGCTAATGAAATATTACAATTTTTTAAATTAGGGAAAATAGCGATGTCTTTGAAGCAGGCATCTGTAATCTGGGATGTGGGCTGTGTGGGAGAAATGTTCCAGACACAGCAAGATCATTCTGTGTCAGAAAAGCAAGAAGAATACAGTCTCGGATCTGGGGAGGGAAGAGAGGTGATGGCTGGGCAGTAATAACTAGGGTCCAGGTCAATTTGTGCCAGCTGCAAGGGGATACCATCGAAGGGTTTTAAACATGGGGAAGAGACAGGCAGAATTTAATTTTAATGATAGTCCTACACCCCCTGTGTAAATCAGAGTAGAGCAAGATGAATGTAGAACTAAGTAGATAAATATAGAGGTGACTATATGAGCCCATAGTAGGTGCTAAGGACCAAGACGATGATTGCTGTCAAGGCAGTGAAGATGAATTTGAATACAGGGTAGTAGAGCCGTCGGTATATGGAGCAGGACAGGCTGTGGGTGGCAGCGCTAGCTTTGAATAGGGCTGGGTTGAGGAATATAGAGGAAAGGAATATGTGGAAAGAAATATAGATGGCCTGTATTGAACATGCAAATTTGTATAGTGTCAACATAGAAATAGTATGTAAGATACGTTTTTCTTTTTTGAGAAAATAGACAGGTTCACCCACAGAAATTCTGCCCAGAATCCAGAAAACGAGTTGAAAGCTGGAGATCTGAGAAGGTCGACATTGAAAGGAGTGGGTAGACAAAGAGGAATTGGAGAATCAGTGGCCATGGCGCCTCAGAAAGTCATGAAAGAGGCCATCTCAGGAGGTGGCCCGCTGTGGATGGTTGCCGGAGGTCAAGGAAGAAGAGAAAAGAGCCCTGTGGGCTAAGCCGCGTGGAGTTCACAGGTGGCTATGTGGGGTGCCAGAACTGGCAGTTCCATCATAACAGGCTGAGAAAGAAAACAGCAAAGTAAGAAAGCAGAGATTTTACATCCTACAGATATTTGAAAGCCAGCAGACAATCCAGGAGCTGTGGGGGACATAAAAGATTGTTGTGCATGTGTCCAAAGGACAATCTTTTTCTGTGGTAAGACAATATAAACGGTGACAAGATTCAGTTGTCCGTGAAAAGGAGTTTTAAATGATATTTATTAGGAAAGGCAGGATAAAGGAATAGCAGAATCCTTGGCAAGGGAAGGAGAGATAAGATCCAGAAGACAGGCGGAAGGATCAGCCTTTGTAAGAGGTCTTTCTCCATTGGAGGAGGAGAGAAGAAAAAGAAGAGAGAAGAAGCAGGGAAGTCATAAAGTTGGTCAAGAAAAGGGGTCTTGTTTCTGACTTTGTTCAACAGAGACCACTGAAGTGGGGTTTTGGCTGTGGTGGAAGTGTTCAGCTCAATTCTGAACAGCAACGCCATCGGCCAAGGTTGGGTTAAAGTGAAGGGAAAATGCTAAGAAAACATCAGGAATGGGGGGCAGGATTTGGCTTAAGTAGATTTGGCAGTAGCTAAAGGTAAAGCAGAGGGGTAAGATAAAATATTAAGGGTAGGATAAGTTGACTAGATATAGAAGTTTATGCTCTTGACTGTAAGGTGAAGTATGACTGTGGATTCATTTTGACTTTTTTCCACCAATGATACTGAGTTTTTTCTTATTTTGTTTTGTTTTTATGCTTGTTTGTTTGGTTGGTTTTTCTGTTTGGTAAGAGAATGCACCAGCCTGGGGCTGCAGCAAAAGAAACAGTAGGAACATTTGCTGGATACTGGTAATGTTAGGGAGTTAAGAAAAGACTGAAGAAAAGCCTTTCCATGGAACAAAAATGACCAAGGCCAGTGGTTGTAGGTCTTGAAGAGGTTGAGACTGAAGACTCTAAACACAGAGATGGGAGGGAGGGAAATGGATGTTAAGGGTGATGGCTATTATAACATCTCTATTATTTGTGGTTTATAGTAGCCACGAGAAGGGACTAAGCACTTTGCATGCAGATTTCAGAAGGCTCTAAGTAAATACAGATGAGTGTCTGTGTTTTAGGAGGAATTACAAGAAGCCAGTTGCCTCAAAGGCAAGAGGAGCTAGGAGCTCATTAAAACCTCAATTCTGGACAATAATACAGCTGATGAAGAAAAGATGGCAAGAGAAATTTGAAGGCAGCATTACTGTTTGTCAAGGTGTACTTCAAACAGGTATGGATGAATAAGGGCATGGAAAGAGCCAGAAAGACAGACATTTTCCAGGGATGGGGAAAGCAAGAATGCAGAGTCTACCAGGAAGAGAAGACCAGATTAAGGTAAAGGTAAGCTAGGTTAAAAAAAAGCCTAATAAATAAAAATGGTTTCTCTCTTTTTCTTCAAACCTGTATTCTGAGAAAGAACAAGGAGTCGCCTCACTATTCAGAGAAAATGAGGTCATCTGTTCATTCATGCAGCCATGCCAAGAACTTGACGTTTCTGATGTGTGCTCTCTCATAAAATTGGACGGCACCCAGAGATACAAAGAGCAAATATTTCAAGACAGTCCTGGCAAGTACGCAAGGGGCCCCTCTAAGACAATTATGCTTATGACAATTCCCATGAGCTGCTCCATCTTACTCTAACCTCCACGTGTGGATACCATCGTCATTTCCATCTAGAGGTAGAGTATTGGAGAGACCTGAGACAGTGTTGGTCCCCCAGATTCTTCAGTTTCTCACAGCTTAGATAGCTAAGACGGGGTTTCAGTGAAAAATATTGGGCTATGAAATCCTGATCTTAGGTTAACAAATGGCTCACTCAGCAAAGTGCTTGCCATATAAGATAAGAACCTGAGTTTGATACGCAGAACCCACAAAGAAAAGCTTGGTGCTTGTCTGTAATCCTAGAGCCAGGGACATAAAGATAGTCTGTTACCTGGGACTCCATGGCCAACCATCTTAGCCTGCTATGTGAGTTCCAGGCCAGAGGGAGACCCTGGCTCAAATAAGGTAGATGACTCCTGAAGAGTAATAGATTAAGTAGACCTCTAGCTTCCACTGACACACACACACACACACACACACACACACACACACACCATTTAAATCTCTTATCTGAAAGTCTGGGAGCTAAACACTCTTCAAAGTAAAGAAACATTTTATACTTCAGGGTTATATAAAAATGGATACATTGTATTTCATGATGTCACCTCCATAATCTGAGGCACTAATTATTATGATTGTATCACTTTTTGTGTGAAGTATCATATTTACTATACTATGAGATAAAATAAAGATTATAAACTTTACCAACAAGCTCATGCTATTTCTTGAGGCCAAAGCAGTTTTAGTAGAAGCATGGAAGGATGAAAAGGAGGCAGTTAAAGGAGGAAGGAAGAAGAGAAGAGAAAAAGAAAAGAAAAGAAATAAAGGAAGGAAAAAAAGAAAGAAAGAAAGAAAAGAGGAAGAAAAGGAAGAAAGGGAGCAAGAGGCTTGGTCTTATTTCTGTTTCAGTTTTAGAAAGTGGATAATGGATAGTGAATGAGTCTATTATTCTACAAAGATCACAAATGAGGAGATGGTGAAATTAAAGACATTTAATGCCATTTAATGATTGCATAGCTGGGCAGTGACCAATTAAAGGGGGCAACAGGAACCAGCACTATGGGAGAACCCCAAAGGCCCCTGCCATGTCATGTAACTAACTTTTTAGTTGCTACATTTTACAAAAGTCCAAAAAATGGTATAAGGTGGCTAGGGGCATGACAACACTGGGTGAAAGGGTGGCCTTGAGGCAACCGCCTTTACAAACCATAAGGAATGTTTCCCTGTATTGGCAACCAGTACCTTGGAGAGAGACCATCACACTATAATGTTATTATCAATGTGCACAGTGGTAGCAAAAAGGAGGACGAACTGATTCATGGCAGTGGGTGGACTGTGTGGGGAAGGGAGTATGGGATCAGAGAATGCTGCTCTTGTTACAATTAGTAACAAACATGATGCCAAACGATGACGGAGATCTTGTTTGTGACAGGTGTTATTCTAAATTTTTGATACTTTAAAAAAATGCTCATTTCACCTCCTCAGTTGCACTGTGGGGGACCCTAACCATGGTAATCAGTTCACAGATGAGGAAGCTGAACCATAAAGCAGCCAGACATTTTGTTGCAAGCTAAACAGCCTCTGGCTAGTGCAGCTATGAGCTGACCCTTGGTTTGTCCTCCAAGTTCACGTGTGAAACCACAGTCCATACTGCATCTACAAACGGCTTTCCACGTTTGCATGCTGCATTGAAGATCTGAACCTGAGATCACATCCCACTCATTCCTGGTTTCCCTGCACAGCCCCAGAATACTCGCTGTCTTTGTTATTATTACCAAACATTGAAGGAGATACCGAACAGCTGGGAACACCGATGGAAAAGCTCCTACAACCGTCAACACAATGTCACTGAGGCATAGAAAACCTCTGCCAGCAGCACCCATTGTGATTCTGTGTCACTCTCAAGGGAAGAGTGTTCCCATTCACAGGGACAGAACCCACAGTAGTTATAACGTCAGAACACATCATAGAGCAGTCTGGCGGCATCCGTGTGTGAAAACCTGAGGGGAGAAAAATAGAAGCCAGGAGAACAAGAAGGGGGATGCCCTGCCCACAGGCTGCACGGTCAAGCTGCTGAAAGCCCCACTATTGCATCAGGGCTTACAGACATGTAAATAGAAGCTGATAACATGGATGGCAGGGCAGCATTGTGGGTGCACATGCATGTGCTTGCTTGCAGAGACTAGAGATCAACCTCCCGTCTCCACTCCTCAGCAGCCATCTATCTTCCATCTTTCCTGTATGTTTGTGGTTGATGTTTGTGGGACAGTGCCTATCATTAGACTGGAACATGATTAACAGGCTAGGATGACTGGCCCTGGATCCCTGGGAACCTGCTTGTTCCCACCTCTTCAGACCTGGAGTTCAAACAGGAACCTCCATACCCAACTTTTTCTCATAGGTTCCTAATTCTTGTGGTGCAAGTACTTTCCCAAGTGAACCACTTCCCTAGCCCAATGTTTCCTCCTCCTACTCTTCCTCTCCTCCTATTCCTCTTCCTCTCTTCCTTCTCTTACCCCTCCTCTTCCTTCTCTTCCCCCCTCCTCTTCCTTCTCTTCCTCTTCTTCTTAAAAACCATTTAAGGTTGGGCAGTGGTGACACATACCTTCAATCCCAGCACTTGGGAGGCAGAGACAGGCAGATCTCTGTGAGTTCGAGGTCAACCTGTCTACCATGCAAGTTCCAGGACAGCCAGGGATGTTCACTGAGAAACCCAGGCTCAAAAAACTCAAAATATTTAGAGGCTTTGTGAAATAATTAAAAGTCAGGGTCGGTGAAGAAGCTCTAAGATTCTTCTTGATTCTCTTTGGGCCGATTGAGGAATGGGGAAATACCCACAATATGGAAGATGCTAAAAAGCACACCCACATGATGGAAGGGAAGACTCCTTGACTGAATACACGGGTTTAGGCAAATAGCAAAGAAAGCCTAAAGAATATGATGCCCAGATTCTTAAAGTTGTGTGACCCTAAGTCATCCTTCTTTTGTTCTTTGTCAAGAGTTTTCTAGGCTAATACCGTTGTCTTAAGTCATATTGGAAGAAGATATGAAAGCCCAGGGAGGATTTTTCTGCAAAGCGGAATAACCTTTGCCCCATCTTCTCTTGTAAATGAGGTCCTTAAAGAGCACTGTGCACAAATGCAGGAATCCAGGCTACCACCAGGGACCCATAATCTCATTCAGCTCAGTAGAGTTAAATTGGGACTAACTTCAAACTACCTCAATTATATATAGCAATCAAGATCTTTGGACTAGAAGCTGGCAAGGATAGGACCCCATTAACAATATGTTTTCTTCTAGAGCTTTTTGGAACCTGAGTATATTGTATACAATAGACACCTACCTATAACGAGACGCCAGGCATTAGACCCAAGCACCAGGAAAACCCCGATGAAGAGGGGTGGTCGGGCATTGCTCGTCTGTTTGCTGGCACCTCCTCTAAACCTATCACCACTAAGGAAACAGACTGAAAGAAAATGGCTTTATCCAACACCACTGTGGGGCAGGAGAAAGCAAAACCTGAGTTCCTACCCCCAGTCTTTCAACAACTCTAGAGCATCCAGAAGCCAAGTCAGGTGCTGGGAAGTTGAAGATCTTGTTCATTATCCTTCTGAACTCAACTGCCCCTCCCTCAGAGCTGTGGCATTTCTAATGGAAAAATCAGCAATTTGCGGGCTTGGAATATTTCAGCTTACTATGCTATATTACTTTAGTGTCACCGAGTTGCTGTCTCCTTCTGATGGATTCAATCTGTTTCATGAGGCAGACTGATTTTGACTTGCTGGTCTGCACTAAAAAAGAAAAAAAACCTAAAAATTGTTATTTTCCTGGTTGATAGTCAAGTCTTTTAAACTGACAAAACTTTGAAGCAAGTATGCAAATATTGTCCCCATCAACACATTAACGGAAATTGGGTGTGCTCGGAGCTGCAATTTTCCATCCTAAGAGCATGTACGTTTGTCTGTCATTTACAACAGCTAGCACCACGGGGGTCATTTTATAAACCACTTAAATACTTAGTACAAGGGGAAAATCAGTGCATATTCCCTGTCAGGTAATACTGACATGATCTATTTCCATGGTGTTTTTTTGAAAGCCCTCAATAGCCTGCTTCTATAGGATGCAAAGGCCAACTTCTACCAAGCAGGGGCAAGCGGTGTCATCAGCCTTAGGACAAGGAGGGCATCAGACTGAAGGATGCACCTTTAACATGCCCACATTGTTGTAGCATCTTTTCACATTTCTGCATATGACATAAAACACACACACAAAGAGAGAAAGAGGTGAAACCATAAGTTTGTTAAGCTAATAACTAAAAGGGGCATAAAAGTCAACATAGATCTGCTAATGCCAAAGCTCTGTGCATTCTTTTGGCCATTCAAGTACCACAAAAATAATTGTGGTATTTTTAGATCAAAAATAGATCAAAAATAGCACCTCTTTCTCTCCCTTTCTTGCGCGCAGATACACACACCCACCACACACACACACACACACACACACACACACACGACACAAGTTTATTGATCATGGACTTGAAAACTGATATACATTTTTGACATTACTATAAAATTCATTTATTCTTATGATGCTTCTCTTCTCCATCTAAGCCAAGCTCACTCAAAAACGTTGACACACAGTAGGTGCGGCCTTGCATCTAACCCCCCCTCTCTCCGGTTTCCTCATCTGTAGGAGGAATGCAACTGGACAAATTGCATAATTCCTTCCATCTCCGACCATTTTTTCCCCTTTCTTCTCTCCCAAACTCAAAGGAGCCTCACAAGTTGGCTCCATTATCAACCCCAACAGCACAGGAGAAACACGAGCCATTAATGCTCTGAACAGATGTATGTTGTTCTAGAATATGACAGCCTAGATCACAGTGCTTGAAAAAGTTTATTTCAGCACTCTCAGGCTGCTTGATTTAGTACTGAACCAAGGAGTGAAAAAGAAATGTGTGGGAACGTTTTATCTGTTTCTTGTAATTATAATCCAATTACAACAGAAAAGGCCAACGACATCCCCAAAAGCCCATCAACAGATTCCTTGCACATTTTTTATAACTGAAGTGCTTAGGTAGTTTGAATGCAAATTCAAGACTCCTGGGTACCTTTTGTATTCAACCTACACAGAAAGTAAATATGCAAAACTTTACAGCATCAAAACTTTTCCTCAAGGACCCTTAAATAGACTCATTTCTTTCATTTTTCCTTTAAGAACATCTTTGATCTTCTTCATATTTTCTCAAAGGAGTGGCTGTTTTGCGATTAAAATAAGACAGATGGCTGAGACAGGGTAGTTCTCATTGACCGTTTCTTACCTAATCGTTCCATTTATTCATTCAACCATTATTTGTTAAGGACCTGTTCTGTTCCAGACACGGTGACAGGCGCTGGGAGTGAAATATTGTGCAAACAGGCAGACTCACAGAGCCTGTAGGTAATAGAGGAGTTTTGAAAGCTGCAAGGGAAAGGTAGATTTAAAGGGAAGGGAGGCTAAGAGAGCTAGTCAAGAAAGCCAGGGAAGAATCCTTAAAGAAAAGACAGGCAAGCCGTGGGTCTAAAGGATAATACTCCTTGAATAGGAAAAGATGAAGGGCAAGTCTCTACACATGAGAAGAAAAGCTTGTGAAAGGCCCTGGTGTGGGGGCATATGCCAAGTATAAGGGACGTAAGGACTTCTCTCCCAGTAAAAGCAGGACAGAGGCCAGATGAGAGATAGAGCTGGACAGGCAGCAAGAGGCGGGGCACAGAAGCCCAGCCTCTGTGTTAAGAGTCCCAATGGATACTCTTTTTTGTTTGTTTGTTTGTTTGTTTTTGATTTTTTGTTTTCCAAGACAGGGTTTCTCTGTGTAACAATCCTGGCTGTCCTGGAACTCACTCTGTAGA
>LOJH01039918.1:0-14736 GCA_001685095.1 Ellobius talpinus | reverse complement strand
GCCGGGGCGGGGCGGCCTCCTGCAGGCTCTAGATGGACTCGCATAGTGAATATTCATGAGAGGATGCGGTCTGTTTGGAACCGAAGCTGACTAAGAACTTGGCTTGACGTGGTTGTGCACGCCTTTCATCCCAGTGCTCAGGAGGCTGAGACTGGAGGGTCAAGGAAGGAGTTTGAGGCCAGCTTGGGCTGCATGACATTGTCTCAAAAATACAAAAAGTGGGTGTGATGGTGCACGATTTCAATTGCAGTATTCGGGAGGCAGAGACAGGTGAGTTCGAGGCCAGGCAGGGCTACATAGTGAGACCCTGACTCAGTAAGTAATACAGATATAGCTCTAGTGCCTGAGCGCTACGGATGGAGTCGTATTTCTGAGTATGCACGAGGAAGCCAGGTCCTACAGGAGCCATTTAGTGCTGTAGATGCCTGAGTAGGAGAAGCTTGAAGGCTTTGGTTGGCGTGTGGGTGCAGTCCTGACATCCTAGGAGTTCAAGGTCAGCCTGGGCTTTCTAAGACCCTGTTTCAAAAAAAAAAAAACAAGAAAACCCCCCCAAAACAAAAACGGTGATGGCCGCTCTTCCGGAGTACCTGGGTTCGATTCCTCGCACCCACCTGACTGCTCACAACTGTCTGTAACTCCAGTTCCTGAGGATCAAACACCCTCTTCTGGCCTGCCAGGCATATACATGGGGCACAGATGTACATGTATCAAACACCCATTCACAAAATTCAAAACCAAACCAAAAAATGAAGCTGCTGGTGGTGACAATTTATCTGTAACTCCAGCACTCAGCGGACTGAGGCAGGAGGATTGTCTTGCGTCTAGACTAGCCTGGGAGTGGTTTAGTGAGACTGTTTCAGAACATGGAAAAAAAAGTGTAGGATTAAGGATGTACTGAAGAGGGGGTGGAATTCTTGACAGTGAGTGGTCAGGGTATTAACATATACGCAAAGGAAGCCAGTGCCTGAGCTCAGGAAGGAAAAGCTTGACAGTGCCCTGGATAGCAGAGCCTGGTGGTGTGGCCTGTAATACCAGCACCAGGCCCTGGAAGCAGAAGGAATGAGTTAGAGACTAGCTTGGGCCATGCAATGAGCCTGTCTCAAAATAAAACAAACACAAAAGCCAAAAAAGAAGTATAAAACCCCTAGTCAACTAACCAAACAAACAAAAGATAATGGCCTGGGTCTTGGACACGAGAGTAACATTTAAACATGTTTATAGGGTTTTCTTTTGAGCAGTGAAAATCTCAGAATATTCATAAGCAGGACAGTTCTGGGGAAAGCACCTGTAATTGGATGTGAACATGGCCTTCAATCTGCCATTCTGTCCTGGGGCCAGTTGGTTCTGCCCTGCCCAGAATTTGAGTGGTCTTTACCTGGGGCTCCTGTCTCTCCTCCAGGCTGGGGCTGATGGTCGTGAAGGTGAGGGCTGTGGTACTGTGGGATTGCTGCTGGAGCATTCATTTGAGATTGGTGAGTTCAGTGTTTGAACCTTGTACATACCAGCGGGACCTAACAGCCTGTCTGTTGGAGAGAAGCTATTTTTAGATGGCCGTACCTGGCTTCAAGGGTTCAAGGATTGAGTGCTTGCCCGGCATGTCCAGGGGCCTGGGTTAAATTTCTATTAATGGAAATTACACACACATATACTGCACACACATGCATAGATACATATGCATGCACATGTGTATACATGGGTGTAGGTACATGTGTATGTGTACATGTGCATAAATGTACATGTGTGATGGCTAAAACTGCGTTTTAAGCCAGGCATCTATCTTGATACCCACTAGCTGTCCCCAACTACAGCACCTGGAAGGTAAGTTCTCAGCCTGACTCAGTGACCCCCACCCAAAAATGTATAGCTGTGACCATCTTCTTGTTGTATGGCTAATTGTTTTTTGGCTTCTGTAACTTGCTTACACAGAGACTCAAAGGTTGTTTTGGGTTGCCTTTACCACGTGGCAGAACAGGCCCGTATTGACTTGCTTGCATAGATATTGAAGGTCTTGTGGTTTTCGCTGTTAAAAACAGTTCCCCATACCCCTCCTTCATGACATGCCTGAGATTCAGCTTTAAGGCTATCGTCCTCCTAGCCACTAATCAATAACCCTTTTAATTATAATTGGATTGAGTCTCTGGTCACTTCCCAGGGTCGCAAACTCCATAGTGCATGTGCGTCTTTTTTCTGCCTTCCACATTAAAATTTTATTTTCTCTCACTGTTCTAGTTCCAGCCCTTCCTAGTAGGGAAGCCAAACTGGGGACTTTAGACAGCTGGTCACGTCACACCCACAGTCCAGAGCAGAGAGAATGAATGCACACATGCTCACTTGTGCTCAGCTCCCTCTCTACACTTACCACAATTCACAATGAAAGCCTAGGGACCCGGTCTCACCTGCAGTGGGTGGGCCTTCCTGCTTCAATGAATGCAATTAAGACATTCGCCCACAGATGACACCCACGACCCAGCCTGACCTAGACAGTCCCTCATTGAGACTCTTCCCCTTGTGATTCTAGATTGTGTCAGGTTACAATTGAAACTGGCCGTCAGGGCTTCTGACTACTCATGCTTGTGTGTCCAGCTGTCAGATCTTGACAGCATCGCCCTCTATAAAATGTACTGTTGCTTTGCGCTAATAAAATTGTCTTTTGCAGAAAATACAACAAGTTAACATCACATATACACATCTGGGTGTACACATGCATGCATATGCACATACAGTATATATGAGTCTGTGTGTATATGTTATGTGTGTATATATGTGACATATATAAGATATATATAATTTCATTCTTGCCCCCGACCTGTAGGAACAACCCCAGACCCAGTCAACTGAAGGAGGAATGTCAGAGCAGACTTCTCTAACCTTGAGTTGTGTCCTGCCTTTGCTCCTAGTCTTGTGAGGCAGTGGTCTGAGCATTAGCCCATTTTACAGCAAAGGAAACAGGTCTGGGGCAGCACCACAGGGTCCCCTCTTTCAGGGAAGGCAGAACTGGGCCAGCCTCAATATCTGCCTGACTAAAGGGTCTGTGACCAGTCGGCTCAGAGCTTGCTCCTTGCTGTGCCCACAGCTCCTTAATGGAGTCAGGCACTTGTGAGAGTCAGCCCTGGTTGACCCAGAGAGTTGTTGTAGCCACCCCAGAGTCGTTAGAAGGCAGTGCAGGCCATGGGAGCCGCAGGCTGGGCTGCCCTGTGTAGCAGTGCAGTACCTGACAGCTGACAAGTGGGGAAGAAGCTACCGTCCCTGAGGTGGGGCAGGTCACGCTTGAGGGGATTGGTACTGAGCCCAGTTCCCCACAGGTGATGGAGCCAACTTCCAGAAGCGTGGCTCATTGCTCTGGAACCAGCAGGATGGTACCTTGTCGGCAACACAACGACAACTCAGTGAGGAGGAGCGGGGCCGGCTCCGGGTGAGGTTGGGGCCCCAGGGTTGGCCGCCTGCAGCTGAATGGGCTTAATGCTTAACTCAGCCACCTCTCCCTATGGGGTACCTATCTTCTTACCGTCCCAAGAAAGAGCCCAGAACAAGAGGCTTCAGCCTTGTCTGGGCTGGGCTCTGTCCTTGTTCCCACTGAAAGCTGACAAGTTGTATTTGCCCAGCGTGAGGGAGGCAGGGGAACTTGTTTTGTTGCAGTGGCCGTGTGCCTCGGTGCCTTCTGTGTGCAGGAAGGCAGCGAGAGGCCTGCTGTTGCCTCCCCGCTTGGTCTCCAAGTGATTCTCTGTCCTAACCACTCCCACAGGCAACCATTTGTGGTACCTGGGTTTAGGTGTGTATGGGTGGAGGATCATGTGTGCCTGGATCCAGACTTAATAGTGCTTGGATGTTCACTTTAGCTGATGTGGCAATGATGTCTTGGGTGACTTCTCCACCCGGGAGTATGGGTGTGTGGGAAGCTCCAGCAGTTTGAGCCTCACTTGGTAGCCAGGAAGAAGAGATCCGAGCAGACTTGTCAGCCAGGGCGTGTGATGTGCTATGAGAGCAAGGCTGGGGAAGTGTCCTCTTGACCAGTCTGCTGGGCTGACATTGTCCCTTCATGGGTGTCTGCATACCCTGCAGGATGTGGCTGCCGTCAATGGCCTCTACAGGGTCCGGGTCCCCAGGCGGCCTGGGGTGCTTCATGGTTCAGAAGCTGGCGGCTACGTGTCTTCCTTTGTCCCAGCGGTAAGTCACTGATGAGGACTGCCTGCATCTCCTTCCTGCCTTCATGGAGCCCCTCGCTGTGGGGCCCTGAGGAACTGTTCAGCTTGAACTCCTGCAGTCGGTGTTGGTTCAAAGGACCTGGGCATGGGGGTGGGGGCTCTGGAGGATGCCTGTGCATCTGTGGGGCACTGCAGCGGAGCTGGGCAGCTCTCCCTGACCGTTCCCACCCTCCCCATCTTCTGCAGTGCTCCCTGGTGGAGTCTCACCTCTCAGACCAGCTGACCTTGCACGTGGATGTGGCTGGCAACGTGGTGGGACTGTCAGTGGTTGCTTACCCTGGGGGCTGCCGGGGCTCTGAGGTGGAAGATGAGGACCTGGAGCTGTTCAATACATCTGTGCAGTTGCGGCCTCCAGGCACTGCACCAGGGTGAGTGCTGGAGGGGGGCCAGGGCCACTGGCTGCCCCAGGCACCCTGGTACTGGGGCTCTAGCCCTTACCTTGCCCCTTCCCTCCCGTGTTTAGCCCTGAGACTGCGGCCTTCATTGAGCGCCTGGAGATGGAGCAGGCCCAGAAGGCCAAGAACCCTCAGGAGCAGAAGTCCTTCTTTGCCAAATACGTGAGTGTGGCTCCTTCCACACCCCTACTCCAGCAGATGATGTGTGTGTCCTCTGGTGGGAGGCTGAGGGCTGTGGACCCCATCTGAGTTGTCAAGGGCTGAGTGGCTCTTGAAGCCTCATAGCCTGGGCTGGGCTGGGGATTTGCAGGCACGGGCACCCCAAGCCTGTTGAGAGCAGAGCGGCGTGGAAGGTAGCTGGGTGTGGACAGACAAGCTGTGGGCATGCGTGGAGGGCCAGGAGGGAAGGGGCAGCCCAGTGTGCAGAGAAGTGAGGGAGCTTGAATAGGTCGGACCCATGTGAGGCAGGGCCAGAAGGCAGGTGGCCCTGGAGTAGTTGTAAGAGGCATAGGAGGGGCTGCAGAGGAGCCCAGGAGGGCACCCGCTGGCCTGAGGAGTCTGTAATGCCCAGGCCCTGGAGTGGGGCTGGGGTGTGAAGGGTGGACCCTCCTGAGGAGGCCAGCTGTACCAAGTCTTCCATCCCTTGAGGTTGGAGACTTGTGCCAGGCCCAACAAGGTAAGGAGCCAGCAAGGCCAGCTTGGATCAAGGGAGAGGTGGGAGGGTGCTGAGGCCAGCGACATGAGCCAAGCCCCTTTCCCATAGGGGGCTCAGAAGCTCCCATGTCAGGAACCAAGTCCTGGCAAACCTCAGCCCTGTGTCTCTGCACTTACTCAGGGCTGGCCCTTCTCACAGCTGACCTGCCTCCCTCCCTCCCTCCCTCAGTGGCACCTCATCCTGGGGGGGGCCGTGTTGCTCACAGCCCTGCGTCCTGCTGCCCCAGGGCCTGCGCCAGCGCCAACGGAGGCCTAAGTGAGGATCCAGACCCCTGCCCGCCTTGCCCTCTGCCCACACCCTCCTTCTCCTGCCCCTGTCCTGGCCCTGCCTGTAGTGACTAGGGGACCCAGCCCCTCCCTTCCACGGCCCCCATCTTGGACCAGCCTCACTGCTTACATCCCTTCCTCTCTGTCTCTTTGTCCACCTGTCCCACCTGCAGTGGATGTACATCATTCCGGTTGTGCTGTTCCTCATGATGTCTGGAGCACCGGACGCCGGGGGCCAGGGCGGCAGTGGGGGTGGGGGCAGCAGCCGGTGAGAAGCTGTACCACCTAGAGTCCTCCAGAGCTTCCTGTCCTTGGCCAGTCCAAGGAGTTCCTGTCCCTCTGTCTCCCTATTGCATGAACATGGAAGACTTTCCCTTCTCAGGAGCCCGTGGCCTCCTTGCGGGTCCTTCATTCTCTCTCTGAGCCTCTGTAGCCACCTCAGGCCCACCGGCTTTCCTGGGTGCTGTGCTACTATGTCCTGCCATGTGGCACTGTGTCCCTTGCTAAACATGCACTAGCCCCGCCCCACCCCACTCCACCATGCAGTTTGGGAACATGCCAGGTTCTCTCCAGCCTCTGTGCCTTTGTCCCCAACCGCATGCACTCCTCACTGTCACACTTAGGCTCCTGCTGCTGGTGGCTGGGTCTACCTGCCAGTGTATTGAAGCCTCCAACCACTTTCCATGTGGCATGCTTTGCTCTCTGCCCCAGAACACCATGGTGACTTCCAGCACCGTCCTTCCTGTCTGAGGACAGCAGCAGGAGAGGATTGGGGTCTCCTCGTTAGTCTGTCATTCTCGCCATTTGTGTGCGTGTTCGGAGAGCCAGGCTTGAGCGGCGGCGGCTGCTGACCATGCACTTGCACGTGTGTGATCATGGGCTGTGTGGCCTCAGCTGTGTTGTGTGGCTGTTGATTAAACTGTTCTCTGAACGGCCACCATTCAGCTTGCTTCCTGCCTTTTGCCTGATTTATCTTTGAATGGCTTCCTTAGGACTGCCTGGGGCAGATTAAAGTTCCTGTGAGCAGGGACACCTTCCGAACTGCAGGAGGAGGCTGGTTCCTGACCCCCTGGTGCATTTGTTCATTCCCTTCCTAGCACATCCACACTTGCTGGTCCAGCAGCTGCACACGTTCATATTGTCTCCCTCATCCTCACATAAGGCCTGCACTGGGACCTGGCCCTCACTGGATGGGCTTGTGTGTTGGTACATGGGTATCAATTAGAATCCCAGCATTCAGTAGGCTAAGGCTGCCTTAGCTACATAGTGACTTTAAGGCTAGCCTGGGCTACATAGCAAGACCCTGCATGAAGAAGCTGTGGGTTCAATCCCAGCAGTGCATACATCAGCTGTGCATGTGGCACATACTCAGGAGCAGCACTCAGACTGGAGCCAGGAGGATCAGAAGTTCAAGGTGTTGCTTGACTATTTAGCAGGTTTGAGGCCAGCCTGGGCTAGTAGACACTCTTCCCTCACAATACAAATCACAAAACCAAGGCCATTGTCTGCACTTTGAACCTGCCCTGTGAGGTCAGTTCTCTGTGTCCAGTGACTGCAGGTCTGACCTAGAGTTGGAGTTGCATTTGTGCTGTGGCAATACACCACCTGACGGGAGCAGCTGAGGCAGGAAGGGCTGATCGGGCTTGTGGGTGCAGAGGGTTTGGCTCATCCTCGTGGGGTTGGCCTGCTAGAACTGCTGCTTACTTCATGCAAGCCAGGTTGTGATACTGCTGATACCAGGGTAGACTGGAAGCAGTCTGGGTCAGGCAGCACCTTCGCATGCCCAGCCCTCAAGGGCTACCCCCTCCAGCTGGGTCCCCGCCTGGGAAGGTTCCATAGCCTCTCGGAACAGTGCTAGCTGGGACATCATACCATGACACAGTGCTCCTCCCCAACAGGCCATCCTCAGGGATGGGCTTGGGAGAGGCTGCAATGCCACCTGTTGCTCCTGCCATCTCAACATCAGCTCACTGGGCCTTCGTGCCCACAGCCTCTTCTCTCTGGCCATTGTGACTACTCAGACCCCTGCATGCCGTAGTGTGACAGATGGCCTTGGTCCCAGGGCTTTGTCCAGTTCATGTCCCCTTGCTGGTGTGCATGGAATGGTGGCCTCGCATCTTGTCACCAACGTGATGACCAGGAGGATGGCCGCAGCAGAGGCTGTGCTCCCTGTTTCCTTCTGTGCTGACCTCTTTCCTCATTACTTCAGAGTGCAGACTGATTTTTTTTTTCTGGAATGTTTGCTATGCAAATTTCAACCCTTTGTCTAAATTCAGGTGCTGCTTTCTGGGCTGGGGTGTAGCTTGGTAGTTAGATGCTTGCCCAGCATGTCTAAGGAAGACTCTGGGTTCCATTTCCATTACTGCCAAACAATCCAGACTTTATAAAGAATTAAAAAAAAAAAGAAGTCAAAACAGCTTAAAGGGTAAAGGAGCTACTGGAATGCACAGCCTGCCCTCAGGGTGAGGACAGTAAGGATGGAGACTTCACAGGTTGTCAGGGAAGTGAAGGCTGGGGTGTGGCTCAGAGTGCTTGCCCATTACCCACGAGGCCCTGGGTTCAAACAGCAAAAGCTTATGTTGAGATTCTGGCTCACCCCAGCCAGTTAAAACAAGTACTGGTAAGGGTGTGTATGATGCTGAACACTCAAGGCTTGTGGGGATGCAAACCATCTCAGCCATGGTGGACGTGGGCACAGAAGGTTCTTGAGAAACTGGTGTCCAGTCTTCCACACTAGACAGGGCTGACCCAGCTCTGCCTCATGGGCATGGCCCTGGAAGTTCTGGAAGTCAGTGCTCCACAAAGGAACTCCCACACAGTTGTGGAGCACGGGACTATCCCTGGTGTCCAGTGACAGCAAGGTGGGTGAGGATAACAGAGAGACACAGTGGAGTTGTCTTCAGACATACAGAATGAAGCCGTGTTTACGGGAAAATGGATGCAACTGAGCCTGGCTGAGAAACATGGAAACGTAGCTTCTCATTTGCAGTTTCTAAAACTTATAGAGGTGGTTGGGAGTGAAACTACGAAAGACAGAGAAAACAGGACGGATGGGAGATGTGCTCTCTTACAGTGTCCTCGGGTTTGCCTCGGTGGAATGGCTCAGCAGCTAGCGGTGCCCCTGAACCTGATGGCCTGAGTCCAGTCCTCAGATCCGTGTGGTGGAAGTAGAATAATGGCTCTCAGGGTGTGCGCTGACCTCCACAGCAAGGTGTGTGTGTGTGTATGTGTGTGTGTGTGTGTGTGTGAAAATGAATTTTAAAAGGTGCGTGCACCAGATGACTGTCTGAGGAGCGCCTGCAGAGCCATCTTTATACTTTAGAGGATGGAGCTGTGTCTGTAGCTGGTGGCTTTCCCTTCACTGCAGGTTGTTTTCAACCATTGGCTCCTGCGTTCTCACTGCTGAGTCCATTAGGCTCCCTGGGGCTCCATCCCGCTAAACCCTCAGTTCTTGTGGGTCCCCAGAGAGCTCACTATCCAGGGATTTGGATGTAGTAGCTCCGCTCCACACAAAGCTTTCTGATCTCCCATCCCTGCTCCCCTGTCAATGAAGACAGAACAGCAGTCTGCAGGATGGTCTTGCAAAAGCCTGTAGCTTGTGTAGCTCCAGCATGACTGCTGGAGAAGGCTCCAGCCTCCTTCCACCTATAGCTTATTTTGTTTTCGTTCACAGTCATCCATGGGTCTTCGGGTCGGTTTCTTTTTTTGGTAACCGTATGTTTCTGCAGATATGTATCTGCCAGATGCCAGATGTGGTGAGCTCTGGGCTTGCATGTGCTCATACGCATTTTCTCTTGTGCTTTGAGCCCATTGCTTCTCTGCCTCAGCTACATTCCCACCAGTGGCGCCAACAGTTTTGCTTCCCTGACAGCCTCTAGATCCTCCAGACTGCAGCCTCATCTGCCACCCAGCTCCCTGTGCCTCTGTCCCAGCACAGCGGCTTCTGGATTGTTCTAGAAATGCTGTCACTGGTCCAGCCTCAGGATGGCCCTGCTCTGCATCAACTCCCACCCCACCATTCCTGCCCCTCTAGGCTGCTCTAGAGGTAGCCCTGTGGCAGGACACTCATCTGGAGCTACATATGTTCCTTCCTGGTCCTTCAGTCTAGCCTTCACCCTGGCCTTTCCACCCACTGTCCATCCCATCTTGGGCTTCTAACACCAGAGCTGGCCCCATTGCTGCCCTCTCATGGTTTCTAGCATCCACAGGACAAACAGCCCGCTCCTAGCTTGGCATTTGATGCCTATAATTAGTGCATCTGGCCATGCTTCTTAAACTCTGCAGCTTCATCCCTCTGCTACCTCCTGCCACAGTCCCTATGTCCACTTATGGTCCCATCTCAACCCTTTATCCTCTCCTAGACCCTCTCCAACTTGTTGGCCTCAGGCATAAGATGAAGGTAGCTCAGGGGAACTATCTCCTTTCCTTGCCCCATCCTTGGATACCCTTCTCTGTTTCCTAGAAAGCTTCCCCTTTCTGGCTTCTAGTCTCAGGCTGGCTCTTATTGTCCTTGGCTTCTTTAATGTCGTGTGTGATTCTGCTTCTCCATTGTAGCTCCTGGAATTTTGGAGGCTTCTTATCCTTCAGGGAAATACTCTAACCAAAGCAGGGGCCATTCTTGGGCCCCACGATCCTGGCCAGTTTTTATGTTAACTTGACACAAGCTAGAGTCATCTGAAAGGAAGAAAATGCTCCAGCTGTAGGTTTTTTATTTTTATTTATTTATTTTTTGAGACAGGGTTTCTGTGTGTATTCCTGGTTGTCCTGTAACTCACTCTGTAGAACAGTCTGGCCTTGAGCTCAGAGATCTGCCTTCCTCTGTTAAATATGTACGCCACCACCAGCTGGCTGTATTTTCTTAGTTATTGATAGGGAAGGTCCAGCTCATGGTGGGCTGGTGGTACTAGGTTCTGTAAGAAAGCAGCTGAGCAAGCCATGATGTGCACACTAGTAAGCAGCTCCCTCCATGGCCTCTGCATCAGCTCCTGCCTCCAGGTTCCTGCCCTTTCCTGAGTTCCTTCAATGATGGACTACAATGTGGAAGTGTAAACCAAATAAATCCTTTCCTCCCCAACTTGCTTTTGGCCGTGGTGATTCCTCACAGCAGTAGAACCCCTAGAAGTCACCCATCGTGGTTGCACCCGCCTTCCATTTAGCAAGGTGATGGGTTGTGCATAGGCCAGCAGGTTTGCAATCGCGACCTGGTGTCCATTCTATCCCCTGGTACACCTGGGTCCCCCATCCCCCTGGAAAGCAGACAGTCACTCTCAGTGTGAGACTCCATAGTCAGGATCTGGTTGAAGCCAGGTGTTGTGACACAGACCTGTAATTCTAGCACAGAAGCAGGAGGATCAGGTTCAAGGTTACCCTTGACTACACAGGGAATTAAAGGCCTACCTGAGCGGCATGAGACCCTGTCTCAGATAAGCAAACAAACACTTGTCGTGAATGTTTCTGTATTAGGAGTAAAAATGTTCATTTTAACAGAATTTTCCATATCCCTCCATCTACACCTTCCCTCACCCCAACTGTCCTTTATTGGGGACAAATTTCAGAGCTTGATACAGCTGGGTTGCAGTTCCACTCTGTGCCAGCAGGTGGTGACAGTCCTTTTACACACACGCGCGCGCACACACGCTCTGTGCTGGGAAGTGTTGGTCCTTCGGGTAGGTGAGTCTTAAGAAGCCTCTGTCCTCACAACTGCTGGTCTTCAGTGTCCTGCAGGTGTTAGACCGATGTTTTCACCAGGAAAACTGAAGTCAGCTAAGGCCTTCATTGCTGATGCCTGAAGAGGGCGGATGGCCTGGCAGGGGACAGAGAAGTCTCATCAGCCTTCACCAACCTCAGTGCCCGTCCCTGGCCAACCCCGGATCTCAAGTTCTGGCCCTGCCACTTACACGCTGTGTCTGTGGGCAGCTCTCTCTGCTCTCTCAGCTGATTATTTGCTTCCTGCCTTCAGGGTCTGATTCCTCCAGAAAGTGTCCGGCATCCAGAACAAATAGAAAAAAAAAAGGAGTGTCACAAAGACCCTGCCTCACACCTGGACTCTGGCTTGGTAGCCATTCTCCAGGTAATCAGCCTCCTGCCATGGCCTTTTGTGGCCATTGGTGGCCCACTTCCCTCCCAGGACCTGGGGACCCTTACAGAACCAGGGTGGGGTCTGGGAACAGCTCACTTAGAGGCCCTTGGGGTTGCGAGCTGGGGAAAAATGGGGGGAGAGTGAGTGCAGAGGAGTAAAGAATGAAGGGAAAGGAGGAAGGAGAGCAAAGGACACGAGAAAGGAGGAGGAAAAGTGGATAGGGCTGGGCACAGGTCTGTTGGCAGAGTGTTTGCTGGGCAGCAGGGAAACCGAAACTTGAGTCCCAGCACCCACACAGTGACCTGGCCTGTGTCTGTAGCCCTGGTGCTGGGGAGGTAGAGACCAGCGGGCTCCTGGGGTTTGCTGGCTGGCTAGCCTCAGCAAAGCAGCAAGTTCTAAGTTCAATGAGTGACATCTCAAAAACTAAGGTGAAAAACCTGGTGGTGATGCCACACACCTTTAATCTCAGCACTTGGGAGGCAGAAGCAGGGGGATCTCTGAGTTCAAGGCCAGCCTGGTCTACAGAGTGAGTTCCAGGACAGTCAGGCTACACAGAAAAACCTGCCTCAAAGAACTAACAAACCACCATCACCAAAACAAAAATAAAAAACACCTATAAATAAATAAAATTAAGGTGGAGAACAACTGGAGACAGCAGATGTTGCCTTCTTAGCTCCACACACGTGTTCTCACAGTACACCATAAACACACATGCACATACAAACTAAAAAAAATTTAAATGGGGGAACCCAAGGTTGACTCCGTCTTACATCTCCCACACATGCACACAAGGGATAGGAAGAGTGCAAGAAAGAGAGAAAAGCAGGAGGACCCCAGGAATGTTAGGGGCAGAGTAGAGTACTCCAACAGACACCAGGAATGTTAGGGGCAGAGTAGAGTACTCCAACAGACCCCAGGAATGTTAGGGGCAGAGTAGAGTACTCCAACAGACACCAGGGGGTGAGGCTTTTGGGAGAAGCAATCAGCACCATGAAACTAGATGGGGAGAGCAGGAGATACTGAAAAGCAAAGACAAGAAAGGGAGGGATGCCAAGGCAGATGCGCAACTTATAGAATTTTAAGTGAGGAGGGAAGATATGCCAGGATGTTACAGTGTTGGTGGGAGAGGAGAGAAAGGGGAACAGTGAAGCACGGGACTAGGAGGTGATGGGGGAGGGGAAGGTTGGAGAGTAGCATGAGCTGGAGAGAGGATGAGGAGGAGAGGGGAGGACAAGGGGAAGAAGAGATTGTAGAAAAGGAGGAAGAAGGAAGACAAAAGGAGACATAGGAAGAAGGGACAAGGAACAGGACAGAGTGGATTCAAACAAGGAGAGAGGTGGGAAGGAGGAGGACTCCAGTGAAGAACGAGATTAAGGAGAAAACAAGGAGAGAGGAGGGAAGGGGGAGGACTCCAGTGAAGAACGAGATTAAGGAGAAAACAAGGAGAGAGGAGGGAAGGGGGAGGACTCCAGTGAAGAACGAGATTAAGGAGAAAAGGAGGTGGGAAGGGGGAGGACTCCAGTGAAGAACGAGATTAAGGAGAAAACAAGGAGAGAGGAGGGAAGGGGGAGGACTCCAGTGAAGAACGAGATTAAGGAGAAAAGGAGAGAGGTGGGAAGGGGGAGGACTCCAGTGAAGAACGAGATTAAGGAGAAAACGAGAGAGGAGGGAAGGGGGAGGACTCCAGTGAAGAACAAGATTAAGGAGAAAACAAGGAGAGAGGAGGGAAGGGGAGGACTCCAGTGAAGAACGAGATTAAGGAGAAAACAAGGAGAGAGGAAGGAAGGGGGAGGACTCCAGTGAAGAAAGAGATTAAGGAGAAAAGAGAAAGGGAAGATGGGGAGAAGAAGGAAGTATGGCAGGAAGAGGGCAGAAGAAAAGGAGATGAAAGAAGAAAACAGGAACTTGGATGGGTAGGGGAAAGATCACTGAGGAAATAGGACAGGAGAAGGCGCAAGTGGCACAGGACAACATGAAAGGAAGCTAGTAGGAAATAGGAGACTTTAGAAACAAAAGAGCAGGGAGGAAAAAAGGAAAGAGGGAAAGGGAGAACGAAGAAGAGGATGAAGTATGAGAGGAAGAGGAGGAGACAGGAGCCGGAGGAAGAGGGTGGTGTGCAGGAAGAGGGTGGCGTGGAGGAAGAGGGTGGCGTGGAGGAAGAGGGTGGCGTGGAGGAAGGCTAGGGATGAGGAACAGGAGAAAGGAAATGAGGACAAGGCTAAAGGGGAAAAGGTTGGGTGGGAGCAGGGAGGAGGAAGAGAAGGAAACAGGAAATGGAGGACGGTGCCATAGAAGGAGGAGGTTGAGAAGGGAGGGAGAAAGAGAAAGGAATAGAGAAGATAAAGGAGGGGAAGGAAGAAGAGAAGAGGATGCAGGAGCTGGAGGAGAGGAAGGAGAAGAGGACAGGAAGGAGGTGGAGGAGGGGAAGATGGGAGGAAGGACGACAGAAGAGAGGAGGGAAAGGAGGAAGAGAATGGGACAGATGACATTGAGGAGAGAAAGAAGATAGTCAAAGGGATAGCAGAGGTTGAGGGAAAATGGAGAGGAATAGATGAGATGGAAGAAGGAAGAGAAGATGGAGAAGATAAAGGGGGAAACAAAAAAGGAGAGGAAGCATAGGAGGAAATGGAACAAAGGAAGAGGGGGATAGAAGAGATGGAGGAGGTAAAGAAGGTAGGATAGAGCAGTTGGAGGAGGGAAACAAAAGGGATAGTTGAGATAAGGGGAGGACGTAAAGGGTGGAGAAGATAAAGGCAGAGCAGAAGAGGGGTTAGAGGACTTAGGAAAGGAAGAAGGGGCTGTAGAGGTAATGTACTAGGGGAAGGGATACAGGACACGGAGGGAAATAGGAAGACGAGAGAATCGAGCACATAGAGGAGGGGTTGGATGAAGAGTAGGGGGTAGAGTAGATGGAAGTGGGGAGGAGCAAAAGGAAGGGATAAAGTAGGTGCAGGGGGGAAGGAGGAAGAGGAAATGTAAGAGAAGGGGATAGAAGAGGTTGAATAGATGGAAGTGGGAAAGAAAGAAGAGGATGGAAATGAAAGGAGAGGGGGAAGAGGATGGGATAGAGGAGAGAGGG
>LOJH01039917.1:0-14736 GCA_001685095.1 Ellobius talpinus | reverse complement strand
TTCCTAGACCTCGGTGGAGGGGGGAGGACCTTGGACTTCCCACAGGGCAGGAAAATAGAATTCTTAATATATCAGTATTCCTAATGCTGACTGTGTTTCTCTAGAAAGACTGGCATCTACCTTCTCAATTTGAGAATCTTGACAATAACACAAATAGTAGAGGATAGTAACACATTATCTCTTACGCTTTCAAATAGAGGAATTTCATATTCATTTTTAAATTATAGAGCTGAAAATTATTTTGTATTAATCTCTTAATATTAAAAATTCAATAGTTTTTTTTTGGTTCCTGAATTCTTACCTTGACTCCAAGGAAGAAATAATACTAAGTTCTTAGAACATTATGGTCATATTTGTATTTTCTCAAAACTTAATCAAGAATCTCCACACATGTACTTAAGTTCAACTGCTTCCAATATACTTCAGCATTCTGAACTATCAAAATGAATAGACTTAATGAGTTGCATGACATTATAGAAAACTAAGTAAATTATAATAAAAAACCTCTCAAAAAGATAAAACTACTCAGATTAGCCAGATAAACTTGACTTTATCTATGATTAATTAGAATCATGTAACCTTATTACTAAAATAAGGTTACTATGTTAGACTAAGCATTATGTTCTAAATATTTGTGGTTCACTATATATGTATATATATAAAACTATATACTAACATGATTATTTTTGACAAGTTTTTGTATAGAATACTGACATTTGAAAACATTTTTATATCTCTTTGCCAAATTGAGTATTCAACATAAAATGATTTAAAAATGAAAGAGATATTCTACTCACTCCTGTATCAGTTCCTCCCAGTAAATATTAATGCTCTGAAATTTTGTTTTATTTTTGTGTTAGTCAGCTTTTTATCACTGAAATCAAATAACCAGATTCTTAGCTTATAAAGAGAAACAAAAGGTATAATTTGTTTCATGATTCTGGTATCATATTTTTGGGGTTTATTGCAAGCTACTGTGATATGATGTATGGCTGGAGCCAAAACACTTTCATACCATATTTAGAAAAAGGAATTTAAAGGCACACACATATCTGTCAAAAGTTAACTATACATGGCAACACCTCCCACCAGACCAGGATCCCTAATGTGTCCACTTTCTCCTAAAACTTTGCACCAGAAGCTCAATATTAACGCAGGAAGCTTTGGCATAGCATTCATCATGAAAATATACAGCTACCTCCTCCATATATCATAGAGAATATTTGTCTCTAAGACTTACTATCAAAGAATAACATCTGATAATTCAGTGACAAGAATGTCTTCATAATTATTTTACTTCTTATCAAATTAGACTGTCTTACGATGTAACTCAGCATCCAATTAGAGCTTGAAAGTTAAAACTGCTTCCCATCTGAACACTTTTCTGTAATTGTGATGAATGGCCAACTAGAGCAAAAGTTCAGAAATAGAACTTAAATTTAATTACCCAATGAAAAATCTAAGTGCTGCCACCATATTTCATAACTAGAGTCAGCTCTTTATTAATAGTGTACTTATAGGAAAAAGCCTCTTTAGCACATATAAACTAATCGGCTATTTTTGAAATGGAAATTCAAAGTCCTTTAGCTAGTAACTTATAAAATAAACATATAAGCCTGCAATGGCAAGATATAATCTCACTTACTTAACTGTGAAACCTTGATGAAACTGCTTAACTCATGTGTCCTCAGTCCAGCTTTTTCATTTGCCATCAGGAAGCTGTTTGTTTTTCTTTCATGTTATATGTGGGCACTGTTGAAGGCCTTCTAATTATCAACAAGTTCTACAAGACGTAAGTCCAGCATTCAAAATTATGTATATTGGTTTCTTCCAACATTGGAATTTTCACACAGTAGCCTTTCACTTTACTACGTCGCTGCAATTTCCTTCTTATGGCTCAGCTCGTCTTCTCCACGCTTTGGTTTTAGTCATGCAGTAAGATAGTGAAAACTAACTCACCAAGAAGAATCTCTAAAAAGGAGAATTTTTGACATTTCTTTTAAGCCTCAAAACCTGTGCACATCTCTAGGAAAGCCCTCTCATATATTTTTATTTTACTTGAAGCACATTAAGAATAAGTAGACCTGATTAAATTAAATGCCTAGAGATTTCAAAGCGTTAATTTATATTATTGCTTTTAGGATGTTTCCCATTATCATCATCAGAGATAAATGACTTTATTTAAATATTTATTACTTAATGATCCAATTTACAATCGAATATATAAAATACCTTTATATAAGACAAGTAAATAGAATATTAATATATATTATATTTAAATTAATTAATTAGTAATTAATTAATATATATTATATTGAAAGGTGAATTGAATTGAAGCCTATTTAAAACAACAACAAAAACAAAATTAAGTACTCATTAAATTACTGGAGTCCAAGGCATATTCCTGTTTATTAAAATAAAATACAGCCTAGTTTTCTAATTAGGCATTCTGAGGGAAACAGGGACCATCCTACATATTTCAATTGTAATGCTTCAGATGAGGAAGGTGTATGCCTCTAAAATGTTGGGACCCAATAACTACGAAAACTCCCTGTCAAACCTATTCTTACTATTAGACTTGCCAGTTTGCTAATACCATTTAAACCAACATTTTAGTTGTTGAGATTTTGGAATACACAGAGCAATCAAGGTAAAAATAGAACAACTATTACCTCTAAAGCCAGCTTCAAATTCACTTTTCTGGGCATGAAGAGTAAGCGTCCCTTTGCTTTAGAATGGTTGCCTCACACTAGCTAGGTAAACTGATTCTGTGATTGTTACTTGGGAAAAAAAATGTATACAGACAGAAATGGGCTCTGAGATTATTCTAGCCAGAGCAGTGAGATGTATTTTTACCTCATTTGCTCAGCAGCTGTGTCTTCTCTTTTGTATTTGTCACAAATGCCACAAGAAACAGAAGATACATTTCAGACTCCCTGGTGGTAGTAATCTACACTGGATTCTGCCAGATAGCTAACTAAGATTTGGAAGGCATAGAAAAAAAAAAAACAAACAAAAGACTAACCAATATACTTTCAACCTGGACACACATGCTCATTAAAAATGATAAACACAAATCCTGTATTAATTTCCTAGAACTGTGTATCTCAATTCCTTGGACATTTTTTTATATCACTAGTAGATTTTTTTATACTTCCTAAAACCATCTAAATTATTTAGAACCAGCTGGCTTAGACTAACTAACCATTGGGTCCAGGTACATAAATTTTTCTATGTGTGTGAAAAGCATAGCTGGTATAAATACCCATTCATGTAATGACGATGTGCCTAGGCCTTGGATTTTTACTCTATTCTTCACAATAACCATGCTCTACTTTGTTATTAACTTTCTTATTCTGTTTCTTATTTGTTAGACATATCCCTTTAAAGGGAATGAACTACTAGTGACTCTGCCTGTGTGAAGGATCTCGTTTTGTCTGTTCAGACTTAGAATTTCTGAGTCTACAGAAACAGTAATCACTTTAAACATAGCACACCTTTCAGCCTTATTGTTTACTGGTAGTTCTTTTCAAACATCCAAATCGTTACAGTAAATATATGAGCACTTGAAATAGGCAAATTTAAACTTTTTTTTTAAAAAAGGTGACATTTTATAAAGTGTGGGCATTGGATAAATATAGTGGATGGCTCATTAACCAGCCCTTCTGTGGAAGTTCTGTTGCCATGCCAATGCCTAAAAGGACAAAGACATGAACTGAATGTGTTACGGAGAAGGACTACAATGTCACTCTGTCCTCAGAGAACTGAGACCATCAAGCTAAATTAAGAGTTCTAAAAACATTACCTGAAAATTGAAAACTTTAAACCAACAATATTTAATCCTGAAGTGGTGGAAAATAAAATTATTGTGACTAGATTTTGAAAATCAATATTTAGAGAGTCATTGCCATATTCCCTTTGGCTCAGGAACTCCAGGTTTCTAGTTATCGAAGAAAGAAAGCATTTATTGACTGCTTGCTCAGAAGCTAAGACCGTATTTTATAGGCCATTCCTCCACCTTCCACAAGCATCTCAAGATGTTTGATAGACCAGTAGACTATTCTATGAGGTCAGCAATTTCTGGCTATAAGTTTATGGTGGTAAAATTCCTTTTACCTAAAAGAATTCCATTTCATTACCTCACTGATTTTTTCCTCCATAATTGCTTCTTTGAATGGTAGTAACAGTATATGGGTTGCATGATTTTCTCTCTATGACCAGGCTTATCTTTATAAAACTCTGTAAAAACAAAAAACTTTTATACCATGACCTAGATATTTTATAGGAAGCAGGAGAATGTGGTACGATATCTAGTTCACACTGCAGGCCAGGATATCTTTTGGTAATTCCACATATGTAATAGCAAGATAAAATTTAGTGAGTTTAGTCTTCTGGTAACTACCCAAGTTTGAAGCATGAAATTAACTAGCAATCAAACTCAACATGTCTCTGGCCTGCCTATAGTGCACTGGTTTCTTTGCAGAATACTAGAGGATGTTTGACTGAAAGCTTCTTACTGCATGTTGGGTTGTGGTTCAGTGGCTGCCCATGAACTACCAAATCAATCCCTCAGCTTGCTGAAATGGAGCTGTTCTTTTTAAGACAACAGCATACCTTAGTAAATATATTGTTTTTTGTCACATACAGTTAATTTTTAAAAAGGAGAAAAAGAAATAGATGAACAGGGATGACAGGAGGAAGAAAGTTAGCAAAAGGAGAGGAGAGACTTATAAAGAAAGACTAATTTGTTCTTATTAAAAAGTTTTGCTTAAACTAAGAGAAAAACATTTGCAAAAGTCGAAGTGTTATATTGGTGGAACTCTCAAAACAAAAAAGAAGAGGTCAACCATTAGTGAACAATGAACATCCACCTCCGCTTCATTGTGATACTCAAATGAATGAAACACTGCTGTTGTGAAGCACACACTTACGTGGTGAGGGTAGGGCTAACCTGAAAACAATCAGTCACACTCATTGTTGTGGATTCCCTTGTTTAGTATTTGTTTGTTTGTTTTTGGAAAGAATGCAAACAAGTATATGAAGTGCTGTTTAGTGTACAAGATAAAGATGCTCAGACTGTTTTAGAATTTCTACATAACACACAAATTCATAAGTTGACTAATGTTGAGACAGAATCCGATGCTTAGGGTTTCAAAGAATCAGGAACTGTATCATGTCATTGTATGTGGAGAAGATAAATTTTAAAATTTAGTAACCTGGGCAAAAGTAATTAATCTTTGAGATGTGATACACAAGAAAACTAATCTCTTCATTGAAATTGTGGTCCCAAACAATTATTGTTTATTGGTCAAAAATACATTGTTACCTGAACTTAAAATCTTAATGGACTGTATCTATCAATACGCATACTGCTGTGTGTTTATAGGCCCTTAGCTCACATCTTAATAATCAGAAAAACAATTTCTTTTATTTTTTTAAAAGTATACTATCTGGAACATTACATAAATCAAATTTCCAACATTTAATCAAAATATGAAACTGAAGATAACCAAACTGAGGCTTATATAGGAAATTCCAAAAAGACAATGAACTGACAGGCTGTTTCCAAGGAGTCCTGAGCCTGACTTGGCGATGCCTACTTTGAAAGAGATGGAGCGTTTCTCAGTTGACTCTGTCACATAGCACCAACAGAACTGGCTCCTAGTTACCTCACCCACGATATGACTTGGCAGGGGTGCCCTATGTTTCCTTATCCCATTGCTATTGCAGTTTTATATTATTTTTTATAATAAATGGTAGGTTCATGAGGACTGTAATTTCAGATCCTGCGGCTTCCATAGCAATTGAGACTTTCAGGCTTCCAGCACGAAGGAAGAATCCAGAAAGAAAAAGAAAATTAAGCAGGAAGAAAAATCTCATAAGAAACTAGCAAATATAGGGAAGAAAAGAAAACTAAAACAGCAAATAACAACCTGCAATTCATATGCTTGAGAAAAATAGGACGTATCTATTATATCTGAACTAAAGGACTTGAAGGCTGCTTAGAAAAAACAACAAGGAAAACACAGACAAATTAAAACAAACAACAGAAATTAGTAGAAAGTTATTGGCACTTTTGTATGTAAAATGAAATGTTCCTCACAGGGTAGTTGACGCCAGTGTTCATAGCATAATGGAACCCTTAGAAGCAGAGACTGGCTAAAGAAAGCAGTGAGAGGTCACTGGGTACTGGGAAGTAGGCCTTGTTTATGATACAGAGGTGGAGTTCATGGCTTCATTCCTTCCTTCCTTGCAGAGGTGATGTAACCATGCACTCCAACTCCCACTGTCGTAGCGTGAAGTTGCACCTTTGCCATGTGTTTCCATCATTATGGACATTATTGCCTGACCTTTGAAGTTCAGTAAATTATTCCTCCTGATAATTGTTCCTACCTTGTATTCTGCCAGCTAACAAAAAATAAATTAATATGAAAGGGTAGGGAATAAAGTAGAGGCAAATCTAAAAGTTTCAGATAAGCATTGCAGAGGGAAGAATCACAGATATAAACCTTTTTAAAAATATATCAAAGTAATGAAACTGGGAAAGGTTAACAAGGGGACTGTAGAATGGCATCAGTACAGGATTAATATTAAAGTATTCCTGAAGTAAAGTTTCAATATTATATATAAATAACTATTGAAAATTTGAAAATATTTAAAATCTGATTGCTATAATTTGCATACAGTTTATTTCCGATATTTCCATGCGCTGAATTATTGATAGTCAATGGGTTGAAACTGAGAAATGGCGGGACCTGCAAGAAACGGATAGGACAGAACTGTTAGAAACCGTTATGAATGCTGGCCTCATAAAATGTGTCAGTTAATGCAGGAGGGGCTGTTATCTAGGAGAGCTTTTTGTTTCCTCACTCACATTCACTTGATTTCTGTCTCACCATATGGCTTCTCTGTCTGTCAGCTTCGGGCATTGTGATGCCATCCACTTTGAGAGATCTCACAGTGGGGCAGATGTTAGTACCATTGACTGGAAGAACTTGAACTTGGATCTCGTAAATATCTTGTCATTGTAAAGTTGCGAACTTCAAATATTTTGGAACATCCTATGGTGCAGGGTCTACGCTAATGATTACTTATTATTAAAAGAGTCAGTCATAGGAATTAATTTTTTCATAAATACTGATCACATTATAATGTTATAATGTGATAGAAGATACTGCAATATTTGCCCTAAAATATTCTGTGTCATAGGAAGACTGGATTACTATATTAAAAATTGACAAAGTACCAAATAACTTACAAAATACTAAGCACTTATATTTCAAGAGGAAAAATGAGAGTGAATAATTTTGATCAATGACAAGTGACAATGGCAGGATATGCTCCCAAATAATCACCTATATTACTAAATAAAAATAAACAGTCACAGAAGATCGGCAGTCAGGAAGGCACACTTCACAAAGGATATTTGCTATTATGTCTTTTGATCATGCTCTCTCCCATTCCAGCTAAATATTGATTTTGTGTCTGGATTCATTACTATATTATGCAAATATAAAGACCATTGCACTAATGATTTAGCTTCTGTGCTTCCAGAAATACTGCACGAAGACGTCACACGTACTGTGTTTTTGCATTCAAATTTTGGCAAAGCTACCTTTTCCCTTTCCAATATATTATTGACTGGTATATGCTCTGCGTCTTATCTACTCCTGCAATAAAACACTGAGAACAAAAGCAACTTGGAGGTAAAATAAAAGGTTTATGTCAGCTTGTAATTTCCAATTACAGTTGACTAGTGAGGGAAATCAGGGCAGGAAGTCAAACAGACAGGAACCTGGAATGAAGAGCTGTTGACGAGGCTGCGGTGGGGTGCTGCTTCCTGCTTTTCTTCTATGACTTGTTAAGCCTACCTTATTACAGCACTCGGAACTTAGCCTATTAATGGCATTGTCCTCAGTGAGTCGGACACTCCAACATCATTCATCAATCGATCAAATATACCCCACGTTTACTATAGATGATCTGGTGGGGACATTTTGTTAAGTGATATTTCCTTTTCAAAAATAACTCTACTTTGTCTTAAGTTGATATAAAACTTGGAAGTATGCTATGGAAACATTAAATAGAAAATGTAGGTTTTCTTGCCATTAAGACAATTTTACAAAGAATTCCTATACTTTCTTTGTCTCTCTCTGTCTCTTTCTGTCTCTGTCTCTCTCTCTGTATGTGTTTGTATGTTTTTTAGTAGGGCTTAAGTTTTAATTATTATCATAAAAGCCTGGATTGCACAAGATTTCTATTTATAACACAAGTCTGATTTCTGAAGAAAACATATTTATCACTATTAGTGTGTGTAGTACAGAGAGCAAAGACTCTTCTCAGAGCAAAGAGTGATACACTCGCATACTCAGCAATAATTCCTCATGCTTTTTGTATTTGTGCCAAAATACTTTTGGTAATATTAATTGAGAGAAGTCATGTGATATTTTAAATAGAGCCATGGGACTTTATCCCATTATAGCTGAGTAACTCCTCAAAACATCCATCAGTCCTACCACACCATCAAATATTGTATTATGGCAGCAAATCAAGACATTGCATTTATCTAATCCTTGACTTTACATTTACCTCGATCTATTCCAAGAAAAGAAATGAAATGCTTTCTACAAAATTACATTTCCAGCAATTTCTGATAGAGGAAGGAGATGAACTTTGAATGGAGCAATTGTTTTCTAAATGGATTTTTAAGGACATAGTATAGGAGGCCTTGGGTTCATTGTTTTGTATTGAGTCCAAGAGCATTGGGTGAAAGGGAAAGTCTCCCCAGCAGAAACGTCTTGGAAGGAGATTACCTGCTCAATGAATGAGAGACCCCAAGCCAAATTTAAAACCCTGTTCACCAAAAAAAATCTTTTGATTCCTTAAAATAAGAATTTTAAATCCTAGAAACACAAAGACATCTTATATCTGTGGAGACATTTTAAATAAAAATGCATTAGCTCAGTAGTTGTTTCAAAGAATTGGAAATAAGATCTAAGACCCTCACCCCACAACTCTGACTACAGCCCCTACAGGATTAAAGAGATCCTAAGTCCTTTCATTGTGCTACACTCTGAGTGTCGACATCATAAAAGGTCATCAAGATATTAACCCATGCACTGTCAGATAGAGGCATATTTAGAGATCACATAATTTAATATCTTAATCTGAGCAAAGTTGTATGACAATGATTTTTGAGAGTTCATAGAGTAGTCATAAGTAAAATTATGGTTTTTTACAAATGATAAAAAGTGTTTTATTGTGGAAGCATACAAACATTATATGGTATTTAATGATTTTATTCCCAGCTAAAATAAATATAGGGAATTCAATTTAACGTTTCTTGTAAGCATTCATTGTTTCTGCATTTTCTTGTGGAAACAAGTTTTAGCAATATTTTTAAAGTTTAGTTCTTATTATTACTGATTATTTTGTTTTTCTTTTCTTTAGAATATTAAAGGTAAATGATAATATAAACATAGCATTTTCTTTAATGATATTCTTTCATGATTTGGGGAGTTATATCTCTATTATTACAGACAATATTTCCAAAAATTATTATTTCATCTTAAATGAGAATGGCATATACTACTATATTCCATAACTTTCATAGTTGATGACTATTCAAAATCCTCTCTTTTTTGTGACACTGTTGAATTAAGGGGCAAGAGATATTTAGTACATATGTCATCAAGGCAATTTACTCCCTGGACACCCAATAGAACCATCCAGTGATTATGAGGTATATTGTATTAAGGAATAGATCACCTGATGTTATGACAGAGAAAGCTTAGTCCAAAGACAATGCATGCTAGAACAGAGATGCTGAGAAACCAGTACTACTTTTTAAAAAATATATAAATATTTATTTTGATTTCAAGATACAAAGTTGGTAAGATTTTATTTTTCTCCAAAAGACAGAAAAAAATGTTGAGCATAAAACTACAGATTAATTATTACTATTTCAGACTTATGAAAATCCACAGGTCTACATTTGTTGACAATAAATGCTCAAGTTATTTCAAACAGAATTTTTAAATATTTATCTTATTACAGGTAATTGTATGTAGGAATGTGTCTGTATGTTGCTATATCCATGATCATATAGGTACCTGTAAAGTCTAGAAGCACTAGATCCCCCAGAGTTGGAGAGCTGAGCACACTTCTTCTGGGAGAGCTATGTAAACTCTAAATTGCTGAACCATGTCTCCAGCCCTCCCACAAAAAATATCCTATTATTTTAATGATTTATAATGGAAACTGGCAGGATAATGTAGTCCAAGTATATCTAGTCTTCTTAGTCTTGAAATTGTTTTAATACATTAAATGTGATTATTTCCAGAGGTATCCACTTTCCAGCAAACAATATGTCTTTTCTCATACTGAGAGAAAATCCTGTTGCGTGTATTTGTATATCAAATTACATATATATTTTCATACACATTTATATTTCACATTTGCCTTATCCATTCCTGTTGTCAGGGGTTTTATGTCCTACTGATCCTTGTTCTGCCTGGTTCTGCAGTTGTTACGTCCCAAAGAAATCCCACAGAGGTCTACATTAATTATAAACTGATTTTTCCCAGTAGCTCAGGCTTCTTTCAATTAATTATTATAACTTATATCAACCCATTATTCTTGTTTATGTTAGCCACATAGCTTGGTACCTTTTTTGGTGAGGCAGTCACATCTTATGTCCTCTGTGTCTGGATAACAACTGTAGACTGAGCTTTCCTATTCCCAGAATTCTCATTGTCCCACCTCTACTTCCTGTCTTGTCACTCCACCTATAATTCCTGCCTGGCTACTGGCCAATCAGCATTTTTTAAAAAAAAGTACAGGAAACAAATCTCTCCACAGAGTAAAACCAAAGTCCCACAGCACATTCCTCTGTTGTTGAAAAGTAGGTTGTTTCTCATATGTGAACATGTGTTGACTATGGTGAATAGTGAGTGATGTAGTAAACACTGATGTAGAAATATCCCCATAATATGATGATTTGGGATCTTTCATATAAATATCCCAAAGTGGAATACCTGGGTCATATGTTAGATTAAATATCAATTTTTTGAGACACCTCCATAATGACTTCCGTATTGGATTGTCTATTCTGCATTCTCATTAACAGAATGTAAGGGTTATGTTTCATCCACATTATTGGCATCTCTTGTTTTTTTTAATTACTATCATTTTGAGAAGCAAAGATGAGGTCTTAGTTACTTTTCTGTTGCTGTGATAAGAAACCCTGACAGAATCAACTTAAGGATAGAAGAGTTTATTTTGGCTCATACTTACAAGGTATTGTTACCTTGGCAGGAAGTAAGAACATCAGGATTTTGAGGATGTAACTAGTCAAATTGTATCCACAATGCCTAGGTAATAGTGACACTCATAGAGGCTGAGTCTTCCCATTTTTATTAACTTAAATAAATTTGTATCCAAATATCAGCTGGGAAACAAGGCAGTCTGCTAACTGTGGGCACCTATGCAATAAAAATAAAAAGTTTCTTATTTTTAATACATGACACAGAATAAACATTTCCATTTCAAAATGGAAGAATCAGAGCTCTAGAGTGACCAGAATTTCTCGAGAAAAACACCAAATTCTGGAGCTCCACTTCAACTATCTGGGACTCATAATGGAATCTTCTCAGTCCCAAAGGGTTGGAAGTAGTCTCTCCTTTGGGCTGGCAGATGTCCTGTGGTTCTGTCATGTCCAATATTTTGAGGTCTCTATTGCAGATTAGGCTTGGTATTCACTACTTTTCTGTTGCTGTGATGAAGACCATGATGAAGACAATTTAAGAAAGAAATAGTTTGATTTAGATTGTGGATTGAGAGAAATAAGGGACCGTTATGGTGAAGCAGAGACATGGCAACTGGAGAGGAAAGTTAAAAGCTTGCATCTTCAAAACACAAACAAGATGTAGAGAGAAATATCTGGGATTTGAGTGAGGCCTTAAGTACTCAAAGCTCAATCACAGCAACATTCTTCCTCCAGCAAAGTCACACCTCTTAACCTTTCCCACTCAGTGGCATCAACTATGGTTCAAAATGCCAAGACTATGGAGGCATTTCTCCCTCAAACTATCTTAGGTTTTTTCTTCCCGGTTTTACAAAATGCCTCTCAAAGATTCTGTATTGTCCATTCAGTCCTGCCACTCATAGCCTAACCTTTCATATCTCTGAAACTGTGGAAGAAGATGCCACAATTGCTCCAATTCGGCATCCTTCATGTCTTCATACCAGTACCAGGTGAACGAAACTGCAAAGTCCTATTGCTGCCTGTAGATGATGGTTCCAATCAGCACTGGATTACAGCAGCTTCTGTGTGATGATCCCTTGCAAAAACTTCACTGGATCATTCTTAGAGAGTTCACCAGTTTTCTTCAGACACAAATAAAAAGATATAACTTAAATAGAAATATTGCTAGTCACAGAAACTGAGAGAAGAATGCAATATTAGAATAAGTATAAACAAGTAGTACCTACTCACAGTTAGATATATGAGGAAATGGGAAATATATCAATGTGATTTCAATGTAAGAATAAAATCTGAATAAAGGGATTGAATGTGGGGTTCAGCACGTGAGAGGCAAATGCTTTAATACATATGTCCATGCCTTTATCTTCCTTAAAGATTACATTCTGTAAGTATACATTGGTCAGGCCTCATGAAATTACATTGGAAAAGCATGCAATTTCAGTCTCATGGCTAAAGCTGACCATGGACAGTACAATATATATATTACACAATGAGGAGTGATAAAATCCCTAGAAAGCTCACGAATCAAGGTAGGTAGTTGACAAAACTAATCTATCACATTGATCATGAAAGAGGTGTGACTTACTAGTTCATGGTCTGAAGTCAACTAGAAACGGAGCTAACTCTTAATATAGAAAAAATCTTTTACTAAAGGCTTTGTGACTAAGTGGGGAAAAGGAAAGAAACATTACCAAAACGTTTGTCGTATGAAAAATAAATTTAAATTAAAATCAAATATAACCAATGTACAGAAAAGAAATAATGAGGAAACTCAGAGATCTATGTTGGTTGAAAAAAAATTTAGAAGCAGTCCAATGTCAGCAGTGAAAAGGTCTAGGAGAGGAGAATTGAGAGAGGAAGCTATGAGTAGAAATAATAAAATAATAAAAAGAAATATTAAGAGAATTTTGGACTGTCACTACATAAATATTGAAAATATCAAATTTGGTAATGAAAGAAGTGGGAAAAAGAAGTTAGTGAATATCCTATATGACAATGACAGAGAAATATTGATAGTAAATTTTAAAGAAAGAAGTACAAAAACTATTTAATTCACTATTATTTAGTACATGTGAAAATGTGGTCATACATATTTATTTCCTCTTTGTCTTCTGTAGCCAAATATATATGTACACAAGAAAGCCAGAATAAAATAGGTGTCAATTTGACTCTGAGGAAAGACATTGCTTTTTCACTGAGATGCCTCTTAAAATTATACAGGCAAATTTGACACAAATGATCGATCTACAGCCTGCCCAAGCTGAGGTTATTAAGTAACAAATAACATCCTTGAAGATGTTATTGTTTGAAACCATTCGTAGCGTTATCAAATAAAATGCCATTTTATTTCATTTCTTAATATTTTTACAAAGTTTCTAGGTCTACTTTGTATAAGATTTAAATTCTCCAGAGTTCCTCAATATTTAAGAAAAAGCTGGTAATGAGTGTTGTGTACAACTTTCACAGACTTCACCCAATTCAATTTTTATTCCTTCAGGTTGTGAAACTTAACAGTAGAAATCACATCACATTTTCTCCTGAGAAAAATAATAAAATTAAAAGTCGTGGATACTGACTCAGCCCTTAAAAAAATTTAGAGAAGTTCTTCAAGTTACTTGACAAATACTTATAAAAATTAAATTGCAAACAAACTAATGTGCTAATATAAAATGAATTTTATTTACTCATTACTGAATAAGGAGTCACACAAAAATTAATGGCTTAAATCAAGCATTTATGATATCATAATTTCTATATGGCTAGTCATCAGGCCATTGAATAAAGAGGTTGTCTATGCTAAGTTCTTGAACAAGGCTGATCAAGAAGATAGACAGGGCTTGTATCTCCCTCAATGGTCAACCAAGAAGAGTATCCTCTTTTAGGCTCCTCTAGTAGTTGGCAGCATTCAGTTCCTGAGAATTTAACCTTCTTCTGGATATTAGGTCACAATTAATTTAGTTCCTTATTATAAGGACCTTTCCACATAGTAGCAATAATAATAATAATATAATAAATAATACCATGTTTCTTAAATCATGTCAAGAGAAAAGGTAACAGTCATCAAGAAATAGAGAAAAATGTCTTTTGTAACCTAAAAATAGAATAATTTTCCTCTATCATATTTCATAAGAGTATTGGTTTGTCCCTACTTCATTAATGAAAGTATAAAATTTTTCCCGACTGTACTCAAGGTTGATGTTGATTAGATAAGGACCTGTGTTGTAGTAGGCTGCAAGCTATGAATCTTTTAGGACTCATTTAGAAGTATTTAAAATATATCTGTACCACATTTGGGCTCAGCATATCAAATAGCAATATTCTTTTATTGTACTGTTGTATGACTGCAACTTCTTAAGGCATTAAGTTATATAATATTAATTACTCTCTATTAGTTATTCTATTAGTCAGGGTCTATATGGTGGGAATGTGTAGTGAGAGGGGGAGAGCAGGGGCCTGCGCCCCACGTTGGG
>LOJH01039916.1:0-12897 GCA_001685095.1 Ellobius talpinus | reverse complement strand
AGAGAGAGAGAGAGAGAGAGAGAGAGAGAGAGAGAGAGAGAGAGAGATGATTTTACTTCTAAACTTAATTCTACCACTTCAATTTCATGGGTCAGTAAACTGAGGCATGGGTGACCAACTCACCTGCTCAATGTCAGGGAACCAAGATGGCTATGCCTGGGGAAACTAGACTTCCAAACTGCTGTTCTCCTCCCTGGATCAGGGAACCAGGCTGGCTGTCACAGGTGCTTTGGGACTGAATTCTCTTTCAAGTAGAGCCTAGGAGCCTATGTCTGCTTTGGGAATGTCTAAGGCCTGGCCTTTGGCTCAGTGGACTCTCAGTGGTCTTCAATTGGAAGGCTGTCAATGAATTCCTCTGAAAGCTCAGCTAGCAATGCCCAGCTTTCTTCCTCCTGTTCTCTGAAATATGCACAGAACGATATGCAGTGCCTGGTTAACTCAAGTAGACGTTCCCTTGGAGGTTTCTCTGGTGAAGGCTGTGTGTCTCAAACAGCCTGACTGTACAAAAGCGGACGTGGCTACCAGGTTTTTCCAGCAACCCTCAGTCCCTACCTGTCACAGGGTATAACTGGCGTACCCCATCCCTTAACCTAAACTTGTCCAGCCCGAGGGCTGGGTTGCCCTTCCCTATTTAATCCAGCCATTTTAGCTACCTGTCTTTTTTGTCTACCCTTTACTCTCCTGGCTCTCCTGCCTCCTCCTCACTTGGCTCACCCAGCTCAGAGCCATGTTCACTCTGAATCTCTCAGATGTCCCTGCCTCTGGCTTTGCTCTTCCTCTCAGCTACAATAAACCTTCTCCACCACACCTAGGAATAGTCACATCCTTCCTTTTTTGTTAAATTTCCTTTTTTCATTCCCCATCATTTTACAATTCTAGCCATGTTATTTTCATCTAGACCCCTGTGCCCTCTCAAGAATTGTCTTGAACATTATAAAGCCATCAAGTCATCAATACAAGAACTGAAAGAGAAAATATAGACGAACAAATTAAAAAGTGTTATACGAATAACCCAAGAGTTATTGAGTAAAATGGTTTGGCACGTGGTGTTGGGGAGCTGGTGACAATGCTCACCCCAGGTTCCAGGTTCCACTGTAAACTCGGGTCACTTGCCCGTGTGGCCTTTTGACAGGAGAATTACAATTCCTAACATCTGTTTTACACATTTCCAGGAATAGCAATGTTCGTGCTAGAGACATTGCGCTAAGCACATGAGAAATCTTGAGAGGAACAGCTGCGTGAGATAGCCAACGCCACTTTTCTTTGTGTTCTCTCTCCAGCTGTGTGTCCGATTTCTTTCCCACGGTGCTAGCTGCGTCTTTCTGAAGCTATGCGCATTACGTCTGAACACCCAGTTGCTCGTGGCACTCTTTGGCCATCCTCTGCCTTGGTGCCGTTAGGCATTGCCCTCTTACCGTCACCACCAATTTTACCCTCAGCTTCTGTCTTGATTTTGTCACTCTGAGGTCCAGACCCATGTTGTTGGGAGGTCTGTGAATATTTCACTCAGTGAAGCAAAGCCCGCGCTTCCTGGACATGGCTGTACAGGTGTCCATTTCTAGCTGTGCTCAAGCCATCAAAAAACAATGCACCGCCCACAAGCAACCAGAACTCGATTCCAAGCAACCAGAACTCGATTCCCTTCCTTTGTCAGTGTAGAGCGTCTCCTGTTGCTGACGTACTTCCTGCTTGTTGCCATACCTGAATTCTACTTCTCTCCTAGAAAGCCTCCCAATGCAGACACTTCCACGACTTTGCAGAATTGTTGTCTCCTGTCAACATTCTACAACCAGCTTGTCCATTTAGCCCACTGATCAGGCTCCGCCTGATTTCATTATTGCTAATGCGCTCACCTGGTCTCTCCCTTTAGCCTTCTTCAGGACAGAACCCACCCCCACCCAACTTTCAGTTACCAGCCAGCCGGGTGTTTGGAACCAAAGAGCTGTTTTCTAGCTGAGCTATTTCTCAGCCTCACTGTGGAGTTTGCCTTTTTATAACAAAGCCCTTAGAATGTAGGACACTGTGCTCATCCATTTTATTAGTTTATTTACGTATTTACATTTATTTTTAATGTATTTACTTTGTAGAGCTGTGGATCAAACCCAGGGCCTCACAAGGGTTAGGCAAGTGATTAACACTCATTTATACCACCTACCTTGATTAACAAACAAACAAAATCCACTTTAGACCCAGACCCAGCAACTTATCCAGCAGTAGGGAACCCCAGGCCATCCTATATAAAAACACTGCCTGATGTCTTTTCTGGTTTACCTTTTAGAAGTTAGTTGGTATGTACAGGAATATCCCTCCTTGGGTTCCATATTCTGTATTTTTATGAATCATAGTAGTTCTGTCCACAGCAAGGCTTTCACTCCATGGAGAGTACAAATTTAGATCTTTGGGGAATGGACTGATTGCTATTTAGAAGCTGAAGAAAACATTCTCACAAATGACTCTTGTGAGGAGGCATCATCCCTAGTGAGCTTGTGAAACCATCAGGTTTCCTTTCAGTTTCTAATTGAATGAACTCTGAATTGAAATGGCCCAAGACCAACAGCCCAAACAGCACCGAATGTTCTGTCTGCCTTATTTAATTGCTTCTTCGTTCTCGTGTTCAATGGGTCTCTGTAGCTCTTTCCTTGACTAGCTCTTCAGGCATCTGGCACTGTTGCCACCTTTTTTTTATCTTTTTTTTTAAAAAAAAACCTTTCTTCTAAATACCTATTCCTCCCTGTTTTCTATTAACCTCCTCCTTGACAGTAACTAATATTTAACAACCCCTGGTTTCTCTATTGCTCAGTTCTATGGCCAGTGCCACCCACAGAGAATCCACTTAAGCCACTGCTGACTTAGTCACAGGTGCTAGTCCTCTAATTCAGATAAGGACACTGCAGCTCAGATGTGTCCTGGTAAAGACAAGGGTCATGCTTTCTGTAAGAGATAAAACCAGGACAGGCAGTCTGACCACGACCAACATCCCCAGGCCCCTTCTGTGAGCTCCACAGTTCAGCCCTGACCTCCTCTTTCTCGATCCCATCAAAGACTTCTGCGGGCCTCTTTAGCCTGGCAGCCAGCAGTGCTGGCCTTCAGTTAGGCCGCCCTACCTCCAGGCCCACGTACCACCCATCTGCTGGACTTCCCTTGGAGTCTCTAGACTAGTAACGCTCAACCTGTGGGTCTCAGTCCGATTGGAGGTCACATATCAGATATCCTGCATATCAGATATTTAAATTATGATTCATAACAGTAGCAAAATTGCAGTTATGAAGCAGCAATGAAATAATTTCATAGCTGGGGGTTGCCACAGTATGAAAAAAAATGTATTAGAGGGTTGCAGCGTTATGAAAGTTGACAACTGCTTCCCTAGAGGTGTCTTGAAAATATCTCGGCTCACACGCTATTCACTAGATGTCTTCTAGTAAGTAAGTAAGCAGGAGCAACTCATAAAACCCACAGCCACTCCCTGAAGTCCTGGCTCAGAAGGCTTGGTATTTAGTGACTTGTCAAAGGTGAAGGGACTCCCTTCTCCTCCGTATCAAGAACAGAACTATTACCTCCCATATTTCAGATTTTGGTAGATGGTATCTCTCAGAAGCCAGGGTGTGACTGGGGGGCTCAGTAATGAACTTAATTCTCTTGCTCTGAAGTCTAAGAATATAAGACAAAAGAACCTAAAGTGACGTCTGAGAGCCTGCGTATGCCAGCGCCTGCTTACTACCTGGAGCTGACCTGAAAGCCACCTCTCTGTCGGAGCTACCTGAAAGAGAGAGAGTATCAGTCTTGATACTGATACTAATCCTTCTGCCTCGACAGCTGTAGTATCTCTGTTTCCAGTCCACTGCCACACTTCAGGAAGACTGTCATTTACTACCGGGCCATTGCCCCTGGGGCGGTAGCCACCTAATAACTCTAGCCACCTGGGCTCTGCCTCGAAGCGATTGGACCATCTCCCCATGTGTTCCTACTTGGATTCCTTGAAGAGCATCTGGGGTATTGCCCTGTTGCATTAGTAGGCTGCTGTTAACCAACCCTTGCGAGCTTTATTTCTAACGCCTGGAGAGTCCCTTAAGTTTAAACTACTTATTGTTACATTTTGAAGTTAATAGTTTAGCTTTTAGTCAAATATTTTTACTGTAATGAAGACATGTTACTGGTAAGATCGTCCCCTTTGTTTTCAGGATAAATCAAAATGACTTCATCGCATGGCTCTTGAGTAGGTGGGAGGGGCTCGGATGGATGTGATCAAGCCCCAGGCCCCACTCCCCCTTGGAGAAGGGTCCAGGATAGAATATTCTCCAACGGGTATTTTTCTCAAAAAAAAAAAACATGCAATTCTGGCATTCGCCTTTCCTTAAATTGCACTGTCTGTAATGGAAAGCCAAACAAAATGGATACCTCTCCTGCCTGATCTGAAGGACTGGAGGACCAATGGATGAAGTGAAAATACTTCACGCTTTCAAAATATGGAAACCCAAAACTACTTATGATGTTGAAGCCATTGTGCTAGTGACCATGATCTGGAAAGTAATTCTATGGACTCATCCACCTTTGACCAGATGCTGGCTTGTTGTTGGTTAGGACTTCTAACATAATAAACCTAACCTATCCATTTTAATAAATACAGTGTAAAGATCCCACTGCATGTTTCAGTCACAGAGCTGGAGGGCACCTCATTGCTAATGGTTTTAGAAGTACAAAGCAGATTATATAGATTAAGGAAATTAAGGTGTTTGTTTTTTTTATAACAGACTTAAATTTTACCACACCCTCAGTTTCAGAACAACATCAGGCAGATGCAGGTTATGGGGCTCCAGGGTTCGGTATTGGAATGTTTGCCATGTGCTATTGTGTGTGCCTTGGCTTTTGATGTTACAGAGCCTTAGATATGAGATTTCTTTGAGTATCAGAAGAGAATTGGGACCATGTTGCTACTGTTAAGACTATGGGGGTGTTAGCAGTTGAACTGAATGGGTTTTACATTGTGAGCCAGGATGAACCTATGGGGTCTGAGGCAGAGGATCACAATTTAGATAAGTGATAGCCCCCACAGGCTCACATGTTTGAACATTGGTCCCAGGTTAACCCTAATAAAAGCTTTGGGCCATGGGGTCTCAATGGAGGTAATGGGACACCAGGCGAGCAGACATGGAGGATCATAGTCTGTCCCTGGTTCCGAGTTGATCTCTTTACTGCTCAGTGACAAAACCAAACCCTCCTGCCACCAAGCCTTCTTCAACATGGTTCAAAATAAGCCCCTCTGTTTGTTTCTTTTGAACTTTTTTGGTCAAAATGAGAAGAAAAATTACCCAATATTCAATGTGACTGAAATATAAGAATAGGATAAAAACACAAATATAAGCCATAATTTATGTTTTCACCTATGGAGCTGTTCATCATAGCTGTGTGTATACAATGCTTTTGTAGTGAGGCTTCAAGATGCTGGGAGCAAAGACCTGTATTTGGTTATAGCCATCTTAGTTCCCAAATTAAGTAAGATATTCACCTCTGTAGGGCAAGTTCAGGACCTGCCTTTGACTGCAGCAGGGAGCCCAGGTGAGAATTTTTCTCTCTGAAGTTAGTTTTAGTGATTCAGACCTTTCCCCTGTATAAACAATTAATCTCTTGGGCTATGATCTTATGTTAGTTAAAATGAAGGTGAAGGGTAAATACAAAATTTAAGTAATTTGTTAGGGAAGAGCAAAGGGCTAGTAGATTTCACTTCCCTAAATCTATTGTTAGGGCAGACATATTACCTCCTGTGTGAGGCCCCTTTCTTATCAGTGAGTACAGTCAATAAAGAAAGTTTGTGGGGGACTATTTTATGTAACTTTGGCTATAAGAACAAAGGCTTGACTGAATCCTTTTAACACCACAGCTTCATGGTGTGGGAGGAGACATCCAGTTGCCCTACAGGAAGTCAGGTTTATACTCTGCTGGGATACTATAGAATCGAGAAATGCCAGAATTTCACAAGATTTCTGCAGAATGGATAGTGCCTCATCCAAAGGACAGGTGTACCTGTAGCTCTGCAAAAACGGCTCCTCCAGGTGGAGTGTACGTATCCACTTCCCATGGATGGTCCAATAGACCTGCCAGTTGCACATTTACCGGATAACACTTGTGGGCTCACCTCACTAGGACTCTGTTCTTCCCTAATACAAAAGATTTTTATGATTGCCTGGTGGAGGGAATGTTAAGCTCCATTTTAGAGAAGGTTTCATTCTGTTCTGTACATGATTCCCTGCTCCCTTCTCCCTGGTGACAAATTTCGAATACCAGCTGTGTGTGCTTGCTGTCTTCCAAATAGTTGCACAATTCCAAGACAGAAGGATGCTCAAGTTGGTGATTGATGTATCTTCACCTTAGGTTGGACCATCTACGCTGTTACAGTTTACCTAGCTAGCCTATTTAAAAAATTCTATAGACACCAGCAGTGACTCCTTACTTTGCAGGCTTCCAACTGTAAAACCCTTCACTTCTTGTGTGATGTTCATCACCACGTTCCCAGGCCCCGATATCTGCATTCTATAAACTTAGCTGCCAAGGTGCAGTCCCAACAACAGAAACACATCAGCTGAAAAGTACAGGGAACCTTGCTAGGTCAGGAACTTGGCTCTGAGTTCCTATTTTGAAACTGTTGGCTCAGAGTTCCTCATGGTGATTGATAGAAAATAGGCCTTAATTCCTAACCTTTACTGTTCTATTACTAGGATATAGTTTTAAAAAATCATGTATGAGTTGGGAACTTAGGGGAACTCTTAAAATGAAGCATTCATATTTGATTACTGCATAGGGCATATTGGAGACCAACCCAGTGCTTTGTACATGGTGGACAAGACCCAAAACACAGAGCTACATAACCAACCCTGGGATTGGCAAAAGCCCAGATGGCCAGTGTTTCCTCATTTCTCTTTCAGCACAGTGGGCATTACCATGTAATGGTCTGATAATTCTAGACTCAGACTTTGGCTGTGCCATAGCTATATGGCTTTTGGAAGTACTGGACTCTCCAAAGTGTTGTTTTCCTTAAAGGAAAAGGCAACTGGGAAAGTCCTTTTGTAACTCATTGGGACCCATGGGGAACTGATATAGGTGAAGCATTCAGAAGTGACAGGCATAGGGAAGGACTGGGTATGAACTGTCCCCACGAACACATGAACATATTCTGTAGAAGCATTGCTTTACCAAAAGATTCTACATGTCAAGCAATCTGACCATCATTTACGGAAGCCACTCTTCTATACTGACTCCTTAGCTCATCTGAGGACTTGTGTATTTGCTTTCTTTCACCCTAGAAAGCTTGCAGGTTGGTTGTAACCATTAATTCAACCAACACTGTCTATCCCAGGAAACTTGTCCCAACTTCCAAACAAAGCAAAAGGCCCCCTATCCCGTACTGCTGCCCCACACAGCTTTCCCATGAGTTAAAATACATTTTAACTGCTTTTATGATTTAGCTTGCCTATTGATTTTTCCTTTTACATTTTTGTTGGTTTATTTATTTTGAAAAAGGATCTTGTTTAGCCCAAGATGGCTTTGAATTCTGTGTGTGATAAAGGCTAGTCTTGAACCCCTGGTCCTTCTGCCTCTACCCTTGAGATGCTGGGGTTCTGTGTATGTTCAACTGTGTTATCTTACATGCCTTGAAAAGGCCCTTTGAGGCAAGCTTGGTCTATGATGCTATTGCAAGATGATGGAACCTCTGGGGTCTGTGGAAGGAAGATAGATCACCAGAGATCAGGCCTTTGAAGGTTGTATTTGGACCCTGGTTTCTTACTTTTGTCTTTCTTGTGACCTGAAGGTCTTGGTTTTGTTTTATCATGTGTTCTCAAAGTATTATTTTATTCTTATGACAGAAATATAAAGTGACACGCTTAGGATCTCAAAGCCAACCAGTATTTAGGATGAAACCTATATATCAATCACCAGATCTTAGTTTTGAAATTCTGTACCATGTTAAAGTCTAAAGATAATCTTTTTTATTCTATCTCAAGATTTACATACACATATATAGACATACAGGTGCTTAGAATGTAGATCTACAAACATACACACTTTCTCATTCTAAATGCATGTGTGTTCATTATGGAAAGGCCAACAAGAGGAAAAAGAAAACACATGCCATCATATAGGTACAGGTAATTGTACTTGTAAACCTTTGCCGTGAGCCAGATTCTACTTGATGCCACAAGGACATGCTATATCAGAGGAACGTCATTGAAGTTCATGATTGCCTGGCCTTGCTGGCATCTACCTGTCTGTACTCACTTGAAATGGTGTGTCGTGTTTCATTTCTTCAGAAATGAAGTCTTCACACATCTAAAGAGGTTGCTAAGTCCTTGCCAGTGGGACCATTGCTGGGCAGACCATACTTGGTTCTGCTTTCTAATTTGTCTCTCCTGTGATTTCAAATCACTGAAATTCCTTCACTTCCCACTTCCCCAAGTTGCTTTCCTTCTAGCATACTCTAAGTAAAGAAGAAACAACAATGAGTGTAGTTGAGAAACTAAATGTCTTCTTTTTTGTAATTATGTGGTTCCGAGTAGCTAATGCCATCCTTCTGGGCACCAACTCTGTAATTTTTAAAAGAGAAGTTTGACTCAGAACTCATGGGTTTTGCTCATTTTTTAGTTTTGTTTTAAACAAGGTCTCACTCTGTAGCCTAGGCTGGTTGGAATTCACTGAGTAACTCATCAGGCCTTGGACTTCCAGGATCTCCTATATGCTGGGATTGCAGGTGTGTGCTATTACATCTGGCTCAGGTGACTCTTAGTTTGTATTCACTTACTTATTTACTTTGTGTTTTTTGATACAGGCTGGCCGGGAACCTAGTAGGTAGTGCCATCTTCCCTTGAACATCCATGACCCTTCTGTGTTAGCCACATGAATGCTGGGATTACAAGTACTGTGTCCCCATCTCAATTCCTCTTGACTCATCAAGGACCCCATTATGAAATTACCTCATGTCAGAGTATGAATGCCAGTAACCCAGTCTTTCAGAAGAAAATTGTATTATGAAGACTTATTAGCAACTGTTTCTGTGATGAAATACCATGACCCGAAGCCACTTATGGAAAAAAATAGTTCATTGTGGCTTGTGGTTCCAAAGAGGATGTGCAGAGGAGTTGGGAAGGTGCTACAGCAGGCAATTGAAGCAGGAAGCTGGCTGCTCTCGCACTGAGCCACGCGGCAGCAGAGAACATGAAATGTACGTGGGACAAGCCTAAAACCCTTCAGAGTCCACTTCCAGCAGCAAGGCTGTACCTCCTAAAGGCCGTGTCTACCCCCAAACTGTGCCACCAAAACAGGGAGCAAGTGTTCAGCTTGCTCGATGTGAACGCATGGGGGGCATTCATCATCCAAACCATCACAAAAGGTGATCTCAACTCAGTTCTGATGAATGCATCCACACGTTCATTCATGCTTCTATATATTCACTCCAGAGACATTTGCTAAGACTGGCAAACAGTAGCCGGCAGCCTCAGCTTCCTGTGTAATGAGAATACATTAATAAATAATGACAAGGTGACAATGGACATGTGCAATAGTAACCTTTTGAATGTACAGGACTCAGGAAGTAAAAGTCATTTTGAGGGATCTTGAGTTACAGCTACAAAGGACACAAGATTTATTCACCTTGCAATAATTTTTATTTTCTAAGTTTCGTTGTTATACCCCCAATCAACAATATAATTTATAATATTTCTTATATCATTTTAAAATATTATTAAATAATTCGCTTTTGCTATTCTCCTACAGGGAGATGTAGAGATGATTTTGAAATCTCTACAGTGCCTTCCTGGTAAATCATTCTGTACTCGTCCTCACTGGGGCTGATCTATGGCAGGGTGTATGCAGATCTCTGTGCACTGATCAAATGCAATCTTGCTACACTAAGGGCTGCTCAGAAGGGCTTTCTCAGTTGCGTCCTTCACAGTCTTCAGAAAATTCATGAGGTCAGTACCCCCAGTCCCTCTGTTTTCCATGTCTGAGGGCTCCTCCGACTTGGAGCCACCTTCATGTTGCTTCTTCGAAGGTTCCACAATGTATGTCCCTACTATAGTGAGGTGGAATCTTCTCAGAGAGAGCAGGTTGTTCACACATTTATTATATGCGCTCCGCACGTCTTCATTGCCTCTTGAAATGACAAACGCACGGACTGAGGGACCTGACTCTAAGGAGCGAAGGAAGTTGCGGTGGGCTGGAGGCATGTACTCTCTCATCTCCCGGAGGAATTCTGTGGGAGATCCTATGGTAAAATGAAGACAGGTGAGGTTGTTGGGAAGAAAGGAGACAGAGAGTGCAAGGCCAGGCAGGCTGCGTGAGCGTTATCTAAAGCCACTGTGGAGGATTTGAAGGACGCCCACCGCAAATGACTTGCTGCTTGCTGCTAACATTGGCTATTACTCAAGACTCCTATTAGTCCTGAAGTCAGAACCAGCAAAACGTTCCTAACAAAATCTTCTGCCTGTGGTTGCTCTGCCTTCCTTCCCTTTTGGCTTCCCCTTCTCTCCCTCTCCATGACTCCCTCTCCTTGCTTTATTTGGTTCCTACTGGAGAGGATCTCACTTTGTAGCTCAGGATGGCTTTGAATTTGCAACACTTCTGCTTCAGCATCCTGAGTGCTGGGATTCTAGAGGTACAGCTTCACACCTGGCTCTTGCCTTCTTGCTTTTCCGTCATACTGGATCCCTGCAAGAGGCTGATGGTACGGAAAGGGAACGTACAGTCTGCCCTTAGTCGATCATAATGCCTAACTGAAGGGTTTAAGCAATCTTTTTAATCATATGTTTTAAGTTTCACCTACCATGGTGCTATCCTCTATATGGCTCCTAAGCTTATGAAAACACGAAAGTGGGAAGATTTTTCTCTCTCCCTTGAGGACCCTAGAAAGCATTTAGTAAACGCAGTCAGAGGGTGCAAGCCTCACTCTGGGCTGCCAGGCTGCGGGATGTTGCACACCAGGGCAGTATCAGTCCTTTGCTGTCCCTGAGGCCCCTGCCTCCCAGCTTCTGCTCACAGATGTGTCTCATTTTCCAGCATATGACCCTGGCGATGGCTGTGTGTCAACACTCAGAGAATGATGAACCTGAATTTGAGCTTTGGCTCATCTGGGAAAGGGAATGAGAGTCCTGAAGGCACCAGATACATTCGAGAGAGAGGCTGCTGGGGAAGATCCTTAACTTGCATTAAGATCTAGTCACGTTAGTAGAAAAGAAAATACATATTGTCGTTTCCACCTACCTTTACCAGGGCTATGCTCTAGTCCCAGAAGGATGTCGAGGCACTGAAAGATGCTGCTCTGGCCTGCGCTGCCCCCTGCAAACATTTCTGGGGTGTCCGAGACTCCCTCATACAGCAGACCCTCTGGCAGCTTGGGGTTGTTTTTCCAGCTAGACCAAAAAGAGAGGGAGAGTCCTTTGAATTAATTGCCAGATGGAAGATCTTACACTAGCGGTGATTCTCCCATACACCCTCGGTCACCCATTTTTGTTCATGAAAATAATAAAGAGCTTAGTTGAGAGAAAGTTTGACACACTTTCTGAGTAGAACCTTACTTCACCCGAGCTCAGACCATTCTCTCTCTTTGCTCTGAATCATTTTCCCACCGCTGTTCCAGGGACTCCCTGGCCAAGAGTCACCAAAGAACACAGCCTGTGCTTTCTAGACAACGTGTATGTGGATGTGAGCATACGAATCATTATTTCAATCCAAAGAATAGTAGAGGCCAGCAACTGGGATCTTGTCTGGTCTTTACATGAGTGGAGAAGGTAAACTCAAACCACAGACTACGTACCCAGACAAATATATGCGCAGAACATTGAAAAACTGGTTTGGATCCACAAAATCTGTGAAAAGGTGCAGGTATTTAACTTAGCAGCATCAGCGGTATGCAACCAACTCAACAAACCATAAACAACCATCAGCTTACAATAGAGGCATCAGGTAGACCCAGGGCCTCTCAGGCCAGCATTTCTCTCCTCTGTCCTCTCCTGGAGAAACCTACTCATCACTCACCTGTACCCTGCTAAGGGACCAATGAGCCTCACCTCCAAGACACCGCCATCCAAATGAAACCGTCAGCACTGCGTAGCACCACTCTGTGTACTTCCCGACCCAGCAGATGCAAAGCTTGCAAAAACAAACCAGGACTGGACATGCAACTCAGTGGGAGTGTGCTTTTCTAGCATCTGTGAGCTCTGGGTACCATCACCAGCAGCATATACACATACTCACAGGCACACACACCCGCAGCATGCACACACACACACACACACACACACACACACACACACACACGCACGCAGTAGCCCCACAGGATCCATTCATTGGTCTTCCTAAAACTTGCTAACATTTGATTAGAAGGGCTTTCTCCCTCAATAGACAATCAGCAGCAGCTTCAAACTCAAACAAAATCCCACTTGTTAAACCGGGCCAGGAAGGCAGATTTCCTGCCGCAAGTACTCCTTTGTACTTGTGGGTTTTGTAGGGTTTCTACTTTTTTCTACTTTAATTTTGAAGCAATTCTTTTCTCTGTTACCCCAGAGTGACTCTGTGAAGAAGCAGAGTGAATTCAGACCAGAGTCTGGGTTTTTCCAACACTTAAATCGCCTTTGCATTCAACAGGTTTCTTTGTGGATTCTAGTGGCAAGCAAGGAAGTTCCTCTGTGTTATAAAAGACCCCGCTTTGGAATTCTGGGTTCCTTGTTTACTACCAGTGGCACAACCTTATCTCTCTGACTTTAGATTTCCTTTCCTGAAAAAGGACACAGCAGAAGTGTAATGATGCAGGGAGATGGATAGGCACTCTGTAATGGGTACCTTGCATTTCCCTGTAGCATGTACTCCACCCACCTAAGGGCTGGTCTATCAAAGGGCCAAGGCAGTTTCTTTATT